>LOEQ01005635.1:80467-98695 GCA_001685075.1 Bramus lutescens
CTCAGGACCTTTGGAAGAGCAGGCAATGCTCTTAACCTCTGAGCCATCTCTCCAGCCCGATAGTTTGTTTTTTTAAGACACATTATAATGGTTGTATTATATACTATGGGTTCATTATAACTTAATCCTTTCAGTTTTAAAATGTAAATATTGTGTTTTTACTTATTTATCATGGAGGATGTGAAGTCACCTACTTGGTGGGTCTTGGGATCAAACTCAGGCCATCAGACTTGGCAGGAAACACCTTCTCCTACTGAGACATCTTGTCAACCACTAAATCGCTGTATTTATTCTTTATCGCTTCAAGTTTTTCCTGATTGCTTACGGTTACAACACATGCAGGTTTGAGTATGAACCTCTGTTCCTACCCCTTGCCATTTCCTTAGCGTGTTTGTTTGCAGAGGCCTCAGCAATTCACCACAAACAGCAGCCCTGGAAGCCAGAAATCCAAAATTATGATGCTGGCCCTTTAAAGTCTCATGCTCCCTCTAAAGAGTCCAGGGACTAGTTCCTCTTGCCTCTGCCAACTCTGGCCTCCCTGGTGTGTGGCGCCATCAATGCTCTCTGTGGCTTTCGTCTGTGTCTGTGTCCTCCCCTCGCTGCACAAGGACACCAGAAGCACCGTGAATCTCTGAGGACCTCTTAAGACTGTCACACCCACCTCACAAAGTCACACTCACAGGAAATGGGGGTGAAGACCTGGACACATCTTTCTCGTGGCAGCCAGGTTCAGCCTGACCACAGACTTGTGTTGGAGGACGGATTTCTTAAGCCTCTTGGTCCCATTACCACTTGTATTCCATGGTTGTCTAGAGCCTGATGTTTTTGTTATCAGGGTATAGATCACCCCATTTACCTACACTTGCCCTTGCATTAAGAATCTGTTTTTAGGTCTTTACCTCTTGGACAGAGAAAAAAAAATAAAAACTTTGGTGCGTTCAGCAGAAATTCCTGTATACGACTGGGCATTTGTCTCTTTTCCAGTAAATCTTTCTTTGCATTGTTTTTGCCCATTTCCCCGGTGCAGTAGCTAAATTCCTACCACAGTGCCACTATCTGTAAAGACCTTCGCCCTTCCTCATGCTGCTTATAAGAATTCCCACAGATTACCATTTACTTTTTAGTTTTCCCAAAAATTTAGTGTGGGTGATCAAAAATCTAGGTATCCATTTGTGATTTCTTCCTATATTTCAAACTGAAGAAAATACTTTCGAGGGCTGGAGAGAAGACTTGGTGGTTAAGAGAACTTCTTGCGTGGGACCCAGGTTTCGTTCCCAGAACCCACAGTGGGTGACAACTCCCTGAACCTCCAGTTCCAGGGCTCCAACACTCTCCTGACCTCCCTGTGTGCATAGGATACACATACCTACCTGCAGGCAAAACACCCACACACACAAAAAGAAAACAAGGCAATCTAAAAAAGAGGGAGGAACAAAAATGTTTCCCTAGCCAGCCCTGAGCTAAGGATGTCCCCAGGGTTCCTGCCTTTGCTGTGACCAAATGCCCGGCAAGAAGCAGACTGAGGGATAAGGGGTTTATTTGGCTTCAGGTTATGAACGCAGTCAATCGTGGCAGGGAAGGCAGGTGGCAGGGGCTGGGGGCATCTCGTTGCATTGCGTCAACAGTCAGGAGACGGGGGAGATGAGCTTTCATGCACAGCCCCCTTTCTTCCTTTTAGTCTGGGACTCCATCCTGTGGAGTCAGGCTGCCCTCTTACAGGTAGGTCTCATCCTACTTAACCTAATCTAGAAAATTCCCCATAGGCATGCCCAGGGTGGCTATAAATCCCATCAACTTGACAATCACCTTATTCCAAGGGAAACTTTGGTTTGACTGGCACACCAGGATCTAAATGAATAGTTATCTTTTCCATTTGAAAATTTATTTTCCCAGCACATTTATTGAATGATTTGAATAATTGCTGTATTTATCGTTGGTTCCTTTAAAACACCTGTTCTCAGTGAGAGGCACTTTTTGCCTCCCCTGCCCCAGGGACATTGGGTAGTATCAGCATTTCTGTTGTTAGAGCTGGGTGGGTAAGGAGCCAACAGGTAGAAGCAGGGGTGCAGCTACAAACCTCACAATGCACAGGGCAGTCCTCCAAGCAAGGGGTTAACCGGCACAAGATGTCAGCTGCAGCTCATGGGGCTTCATCCCAGAACATTTTTAAATATGTAAAGCCCCCATTCCCCATCACTCCAGCCTTGCTGCGCGTGGCCCCTTTGAGGAACAGCCAAGGTTCAGATCAGTACCTGCGTTTCTGCAGATTGAACTGAAAACCCTTACAGGTACCATGCACCTTTTCATCAGTGGGATGTGAGTTGGGTGGCCTCTGGCTTGCATCCTCCCTCAGAGATGTACTTGCGACTTCCCCATTGCACACCTAAATTGCTTCTATGCCCCGTGACCAGACCGGTCCAAGCGAACTCTCCCAATTGGTTGGGCGGAAGTGCAGCAGTTTTCTGGTGATGGTATAATGGACATAAAGCATTTTGCTTCTGCAGCCGAGTGGAGGAGTTTGTCTTAGGGCTATGGTTTCTGCTCCGTGGACTTGTTGGTTTCTGTGCAGGACACCATCATTTTTAACACTGAAGATTATGATACACTTTATCTTTAACCTGTATGAGAACAGTGATCTTCATGAGCCTTTGATGAAACCAGAGTGAGGAAAGTTGTGGCAGCTTAATTCCCAGGTGTGTTAGCACTGCACAGTAGGTGTGTTGTGTGCCAGCATTGCACAGTAGGTGTGTTGTGTGCCAGCACTGCACAGTAGATGTGTTGTGTGCCAGCATTGCACAGTAGGTGTGTTGTGTGCTAGCATTACACAGTAGGTGTGTTGTGTGCCAGCATTACATAGTAGGTGTGTTGTTTACCAGCATTGCGCAGTAGGTGTGTCATGTGCTAGCATTACACAGTAGGTGTGTTGTGTGTCAGCATTGCATAGAGGTGTGTCATGTGCCAGCCACACAGTAGGTGTGTTGTGTGCTAGCATTATACAGTAGGTGTGTTGTGTGCCAGCATTACATAGTAGGTGTGTTGTTTACCAGCATTGTGCAGTTTGTGTGTTGTGTGCCAGAATTGCACAGTAGGTGTGTTGTGTTCTAGCATTGCACAGTAGGTGTGTTGTGCGCTAGCATTGCACAGTAGGTGTGTTGTGTGCCAGCTTGCACAGAGGTGTGTTGTGTGTCAAGACATGCCCCCCTTTTTCAGGGTTTGGCTGGGTTTTTGTTTGCTTCTTTTTATTCCAGCTTTGGAGAAAGCATTGCTGTGTAGCTCAGGCTGACTCTAATTCATATTATCTGCTCAGCCACACCATTGCAGTTGATATAGTTATATGCTATAACACCCAGCCTAAGACACACTTTTTGAAAATGTCCTTCCCTCTCTTCTCATTATGGAAGTTGGGAGGAGGCCCAGGAATCTGCATTCTGAGAAGCACCTGCTGTGACTTTGAAGGAGCCCTCCCTCAACCCCACTTAGGGAGATGCCACTGTGAAAGCCGTGTCTAACCTGAGCAGCCTTTTACTGCCTTTCCTCTTGATTATCTTCCAGTGAACTTTATCCTCCATAGTATACATCCTGTGCATAGTAAATGGATTTTTCTATTACATCTTGTAATTGTTATTGTTGATATACAGGCAAAGTATTGATTTTTTAAATGTTTTGTATCCAACCAATTTCCCCAGCTCTTTTGCCAAATAGTTACACCTCTGCAGGTGAGGAGATGAAGGTGCAGTTGATGGAAGTCCTTCACCTGCAAACAAGTAGTTTTTACCTTCTTTACAGTGTTACACCTATTACTGCCATGGTATGTAAGTTAGAAGTGGTGCTGCCTATTGATTTTATATCAGCCTTTGTCTAGTCCCAGTCTATTTTTAGGGGGGCAGTTTTCACCATATAACCCTCTGTGACCTGGAACTCACTATGTAGAACAATATAGATCAGGCTGGCCTTAAACTCACAGAGATCTGATGTGGGAGGTCCTTCTGTATATGTGTTGCTTTTATTGGTTAATGAATAAAGAAGCTGCTTGGGCCTACAGCAGGGCAGAACAGAGCTAGGCAGGAAAACTAAACTGAATGCTGGGAGAAAGTAGGCGGAGTCAGAAGAGATGCCATGTAGCTGCTGAAGGAGAAAGACGCCCACGGGAGCCCACTGGAACATTGCCAGTAGGCCATGACCTCAAGGTGATGCACAGATTAATAGAGATGGGTTAATTTAAGATATAAGAACTAGGTAGCAATACACCTAAGTGATTGGCCAGGCAGTATTTTAATTAATACAGTTTCTGTGTGATTATTTTGGGTCTGGGCAGCTGGGAACAAATGAGCAGTCTCTGCCTACAGAGATCTGCCTGCTTCTGCCTCCTAAGTGCTGGAGTTAAAGGTGTGTGCCACCATGCTGGACATCCCAAGTCTTCTTAATGCTGTTTTTGTCACGGGAAGGTATGAGTAGGGTGGGCACAGCATCCCTTTTCAGGTTTCATTAATAAAATAAATTTCAAATGGACTCAGAATGGAACTCCGGGGTAGCTTACTGGAGTCAAAGAGAAAGAGAAGCAGGGCAGCCAAGCAGGGGGGAGGGGTTAANGGTTAAGGGGGAGGGGCGGGGAGGAAGGAGGACAGAAGGAGAGAGTTATGTGAGAACCTTGCAGGACAAGATGGACATGCTGGGGGACAAAAAAGAACCAATGTTCAGGGTCTTTGCTCCTTGTAGTTTTTATTCAAGGGGTACAGAATTGCTCTCCTCTGGGGTGACATGGGTCTGGGGCATGAAAACAGACAGGAAATGTTTATCATCATATCATCTGATTCAGCCTGAGTCCCCCGAGAGTGGCTCTAGGTGACTTGGAGCTCAAGGTGTGTCTTACATAAGAAGGAATGGAAGCTAACTGTCCATACTGTTATCAGCTCCCCTTTGAGCCCTGTGACCACTGTCAAGCCCCTGTGTCTGTCCATCTTCTGCATCACCATTATCTTCACATGGCCTGTGTGTCTTTATTGCTTACAGAGAGGCCAGCACTAGCCATGGAGGCCAACATTTGAAATTGTGTTACAAGCAGCTTGGATATTTTTTTGTACAGTGTTTGAAATCTGCCTCCTTAAAAAAAACAATAAAAACATTTTAATTCCTTATCTACCAGAATATTTCTGATCACAGATATTTCTTTTGTCTCCAAGAAAATTAACATTAATATTAATATTTGAAATACTTCAGAAGAAGATAGCTTTAAATATAGCCTTTCTCCCCACACCCCATCTACCCTCTTCTCTTTTTAAATACACAGCGATTTATTTTACTTTTATTTTTGTGTCTGTGTGTGTGTGTATATGCCTGTCAGTGTGATACCCACAGACACCAGAAGAGGGTGTCACATTCCCCTGGAGCCGGAGTTGTGTGCAGTTGTGAGCTGAGCAACGTTGGGATCCAGGTACAAGCTCCAACACCCTTAACTGCTAAACCATCTCTCCTGTCCTCCCCTCTTTTTAACTAGGGTTTTACAGCGAAAGCCCTTCCTTTGGCTGCCCCAATTGGCTAAACTTGGCCACTGGTTCCAATGTCTCAACTAAGGAATAGTGTTGAAAAGCAGAGAGACAAAATTCAGTAAATAGGCACAGGAAAGAAGAACAATGAAGGATCCAATGACCCCTCCACATTCATTTTCAATGTGATGACAAGAGCATTAGGTTTAACCTGAGGAAAAATGGGGGGGGATATAAGCATAATTAAGCATCTGTTGTTGCCGCAGCTTTGGGCCCATGAGATGGTCTGATAAATTGTTCATCTGTAATTACTTTCATCACCTGAGGGGCCTTCCAAGGGCCTGTGGCTGAGGAGTGAAGACTCCAGGTAGACGCCTCCTCTCCTCTAAAACAAACAGATTTGTTGGCAATGGTTGGATCTCTTGATTTACAATCTTTTATTTATTTATTTATTAAAAATTTCCACCTCCTCCCATCCTCCCATTTCCCTCCCACTCCCCCCTTCCCCTCTCCCTCACTCTCCAGTCCTAAGAACTCTTAGAACTTGATTTACATTCTTTAACTGGGTAACATCTCCACGACCCTGGTACTTTATCGAGAGAATTCTAACTCTAGAAAGCCACACACTGAGAAGATGGAGCCAGAAGAGATCTTTCTAGAACACTGGAAATACTCATCAACCATAAGGACAGTAATAATTGACATTTCTTTATAAATTTTTAAAGATTGTATGTATGTGTATGTGTGTGTGTGTGTGTGTGTGTGTGTGCAGGTTTCTCTCTCCCTCTCTCTGTGTATGTGTGTCTCCCTTTCTGTGTATATGTGTGTGTGTACACATGTGTATGCAGATCTGTGTGTTGGTTGTGTATGTGTATTCTGTGTGTGTGTGTGTGTGTGTGTGTGTGTGTGTGTGTGTGTAGGCCAGAGGAAGATGCTGGGTATTTCCCCTCTGTCACTCTGCCTATCCCTTTGAGATGGGGTCTCTCATTAAATTTGGATTGGATCTGTTTGGGCTTCTCCCCCAAGCTATGCCAGCAGCTAAGTCCAGTGATCCTCCTGTGTCTGCCTTTCCTATGATCCTCCTGTCTCTGTTTCCCCCATGATCCTCCTGTCTCTATTGCCCCCATGATCCTCCTGTCTCTGTCTCCCCCACGATCCTCCTGTCTCTGTCTTCCCCATGATCCTCCTGCCTCTGTCTCCCTGAAATCCTTCTGCCTCTACCTCCCCCATGATCCTCCTGCCTCTGCCTCCCCCATGATCCTCCTGTGTCTGCCTCCCCCATGATCCTCCTGCCTCTGCCTCCCCCATGATCCTCCTGCCTCTGCCTCCCCCACGATCCTCCTGTCTCTGTCTCCCTCATGATCCTCCTGCCTCTGTCTCCCCCATGATCCTCCTGTCTCTACCTCCCCCACGATCCTCCTGCCTCTGTCTCCCCCACGATCCTCCTGTCTCTGCCTCCCCCACGATCCTCCTGTCTCTGTTTCCCCACAATCCTCCTGTTGTCTCTCCCTCCCCACTGCTGAGGGTACAGATTTGTCCTGCCATACACTGCTCCTTATGCTGGCACTAGAGATCAGCACTCAGGGCCTCACACTTACCAGCAAGCTCTCTTACCCTCTGAGCACCTCTCTAGCCCTTCTTCATACTTGTACAATTAATTTTTAGTGAGTATAGGACATAGTGACTTTCTTCATTACATGTTCTTACATGTATATTACTGTATTTTGCTCATATTCACTTCATCGCTCTTCCTTATCTCCCCACTCCTGCTGATCCTCTGCCTATTTAATAAGCATTCCCCCTGCCTTTGTATCAGTGAGAAATTGATGCTTTATAGCTAAAGTAGTTCCTAGATGCTTGCTTCCTTAACATAAAAGTTTCATGATAGGGGCCAAGGACATGGATCAGTATGTACAGTGCATGCCTAGCATGTATGAAGCCCTGAGTTCAGCCCCCAGCACTGCATAAGCCAGGCACGGTGGGAGCATATTTATTTATAAGTCCAGTGCTCGGGAAGTGGAGGTCTAAGAAAAGCCAGGATTTCAAGCTCATCCTTGAATGCAAGACAAGTTTCAGGCTATACTGAGATATATGAGGCTTTATCAAAAGGGAGAGGAGGAAGAAGAGGAGAAGGAAGAGATGGAAAGAGAAAAGAAGAGGAGAGATTAAAAGCAGGAATAATTTTTTTATTTTTTTTAAAAAGAAAGCAAACTATCTTTTTTTCATTATACATAGAAATCAAAGTTACCACTCCCTCCCCTCCTCCCATTTCCTCCACTTACCCCTCCACCCCATCTCCCATCCACTCCTCAGAGAGGATAAGGCACATTGCTTTGGGGAAGGTCCAAGGCCCTCCCTACGAGAGCAGGAATAATTTAAGAACATCCACAGCCATGACTGGTCCAAGTTCTTTGAAAAATATCTCACAGATGTTTATCCTTTCAAGATCAATAGCTCAGGACATAACTCAGTGATATAGTACTTGCTGAACATTGATTACGACCAGAAGTTAGTCTCCAGTACCACAAAATAATAGATAAATGGTAGGTTGGTATGTATGTAGGTAGGTAGGTGGATGGATGGATGGATAGATAGATAGATAGATAGATAGATAGATAGACTGATTGATTGATAGATAAAGAGGTATTGACAGTACACCTGAAAATGCAGAGCCATTGATGAACGTGGATTTTATTTTAATTTCTGGCTTTGACTACACTCTTCTTCAAGATCACAATTGCCTGGTAAGCCTACAGCAATTTTGGTTCAAGAGCAGCCTAAAAGATTCAGTTGATAAAATATTCAAACAGAAAAGACTTGCCTATTGCTATAGACACATACCTTTGGTTTTGGCTCAGGAAGTGCAGTTCTCAATGTAGCTGCTCAGATTCTGGAATGATTAGATGTAAAAGCTCAGAGAGCTATATGGACAGGAACTGATGATCCTGTAGAGACTTTTGAGACAGTTGTTGCTGATACAAAGACCTGGGATGTGGGAGGATGAACATATCAGAGTTTCAACTTCTCACCTATTTAGTACCCTGATAGCCATGTACACTTTCACCTTGTGTTGGGGACCAACACTTTTGAGGCAGACATCCAAAAAACTAACTTATGTCCCTTCTATTCTTCTTTTTTCTTTAATAAAATTAGTTTTGAAAATGGCCATGACAGGGGAATATAAAACTACACCAGTTTAAAACTATGAGCATTACTTTATCATCTTTATTTGGAAATAAAATAGGTTATAGTGTTTAGTTTTTTAGAAATAAACTTGCTGATTTGGAGCATCAGAAATAGTCCTACTTCAAAAAATTTTGGATACCTTACCATATTTTTCCATATTCTGGCATTTTTTTACATTGAAATGAACCCTTCTATAAATGGTTACAAAGAATAATTTTCAGAAAAAGTTAACTTTGTTATTCTCATGTGGATACTTGCTCACCATTGCAGAAGCGGGGGTGGGGTGTTGGAGCCAGGTGGGTGAGTGCCAAGAAAAGAACACTGTAGAGCAGCAGTTCTCAACCTGTGGGTCGTGGCCCCCACAGTGCTCAGATGTCAGGTATTTACAATGCTCTTTATAACCATAACAAAAGTACAGTTATGAAGTGTCTTAGGGTTTCTGTTGCTGTGAAGAGACACCATGACCACAGCAACTCAATAAAGGAAAGCATTTAATTGGGGTGGCTTACTTACAGTTTCAGAGGTTTATAGACTATTGTCATCATGCTGTGGAGCATGGTGGCCTGCAGGCAGACATGGTGCTAGAGAAGGAGCTGATACATATTGGTATTCAGGCAACATGAAGTAGACTAACACACTGAGAGTGTCTTGAGCATGTATGAGACATCAAAGCCCGCCCCCACAGTGACACACTTCCTTCAACAAAGCCACACCCATTCCAACAAGGCCACACCTCCTAATAGTGCCACTCCCTTTGGGGACCATTTTATTTCAAACCACCACATTCAATTCCTTTACCCCTAAAGGTGTGTAGTTGTATAATAATGTAAAAGTGCATTCAGTCTAACTTAGTCTAAACAGTATCAAACTTATTTAAAAGTCTAGAGTTCAAAGTCTCTTCTGAGATTCATGCAATCTCTTTACCTAATCCCCTGTAAAATCAAAATAAAAAGCAGATCACATACTTCCAAGATATAATGGCACAGGATATACATTACCATTCCAAAATGCAGGGAAGGGAGCATAGTGAGGAAATTCTGAACCAAAGGAAGACCAAAAACCAACTGGGCAAACTCCAAACTCTGCAGCTCCACGTCTGATGTCAAAGTGCTCTTCAGATCTCTGGCTTCGTTCAGCTTTGTTGACTGTAACACACATCTTTCTCTTAGCTCCACTCCCTGTTAGCAGCTCTCCTCTGCAGCATCCCATAGCTCTGGCATCTCCATCACCTTGGGGTGTCCAAGGCAATCTTGGCTACACTTCCACAGCTTCATGCAATGGTCTCCCTAGGCCCCTCTTCAGGGATACCCATGACACATGGCTGACCTTAGTGGCACTTCTTATTCATGGAGGCAAAGTCTATAGCCCCTTTCTTGTAAAACATAACTCCAGAACCACGTGACCAAAGCTGCCAAGTTGTATTGCTTGCTAGGGCTAAAATGTGACCCCTTGTTCAATTTCATCTTCACCATCTTTCTGTTTCCTATGGTTTCCTTCACTGCCTAAGCTTGGCTGTCCTAGAACTTGCTCTGTAGACCAGGCTGTTCTCAAACTCAAAGATCTGCCAGCATTTGCCTCTGGAGTGCTGGGACTAAAGGCATGTGCCACCACACTGGGCTCTAAATTTTTCTTTAATTCCTTTTACACAAATTGGAAACATAGCTGTGTGGGATCTTGCCGTGAGCTTACCACTTGCTGAATTCCATTTTTTGATCGATTTATCTCTTTGAATAAAGAACTTTGCTCCATTCTGCTTCCCAGTGCTCCTTTTCTCCTCAAATGTTTTTCTTTGCTCAGCTTGCACCTTTTCATTCTATGTCTCTATTAGAGTTAATGTTAGTAACCACACAACAGAGTCTATACTAGGCTTGTTTGAGATTTCCTCTGCCAAGGGACTTAATCCAAAACTCTTCACTTTAGTCTCAGCAAATTTTTTAGGCAAAGGCAAAAAGCAGTCTCATTCTTCACTAAAATATCACAAGAATAATTTCTAGGCAACATTCTAAAATTCTTCTCCTCTGAAACATCTTGAGCCACTCTTCCCACAGTTCAACACTCTCAGCATCACTGTCTTCCATGCTCCTACTAGTGTGGCTCATTAAACAGTGCTTAAAGCATTCCACTGCTTTCCTAACCCAAAGTACCGAAGTCCAAATTCCTCCAAACATAGCTAGGCCTATCACAGCAACACCCCAGTCCCTGGTATCAACTTCTGTCTTAGTTAGAGTTTCTATTGCTATGAGGAGACACCATGACCACAGCAATTCTTATAAAGGAAAACATTCAATTGTGGTGGCTTGCTTACAGTTCAGAGGGTAAGTCCATTATTGGCATGGCAGGAAGCAAGGCAGCATGCAGGCAGACATGGTGCTGGAGAGGGAGCTGAGAGTCCCACATCTTGCCTCACAGACAACAGGAAGTGGTCTGTTTCACTGGACATGGTTTGAGCATATATGACACTTCAAAGCCGGGCTCCACAGAAACACACTTTCTCCAACAAGACCACACCCACACCAACAAGGCCACACCTCCTAATAGTGCCACGCCTCCCTTTGGGGGCTTTTTTCTTTCAAGCTACCACATGAAGTAACAATGAGGTAATTTTATGGTTGGGGGCCACCACAGCATGAGGCATTGTATTCAGGGTCACAGCATTAGGAAGGTTGAGAACCACTGCTGTAGAGCAACAAGACTGAGTTACAGGTACACAGTGCCACGTGAAGGTGGAGACAGAAGCAGACATGGTCCTTCTGTGGGAGAGTGAAAGAAGCAGGAATCAGTAGAGCTTGTACCTCATTGAACAGAATCTGCATGTCTGGAGACAAGAATTGTTCTGCATCATTCTCAGTGACCTGCAACTTAGTTTTACACAATATATGTAGTTTTTGATGTAGGTTTATGCATGCATATATACACCAATGCACTGGTGTATAAATACATGCTATAGACACTGCTGACGCTATTCTGTGTGTCTTTATCTTCAAACTTAATGTTTCAACCTTCTGTAGTAGAGGTGGTAATTTAGGAAGCAGCTCTCATGTTTCCTTATGTCATTTTGCTCCTAGGAAGTGATTGACATGGCCAGCACTTAGAAGGCCAAGGCATATAAACAATGGCCGCTCGTTCAGTGCCAGCCACTCAGACCTAAATAATCACACAAACTGTATTAGCTACAACACTGTTTGACCTACTAGCTCAGGCCTCTTATTAACTAACTCTTACATCTTAACCCACTCCTATTAATCAATCTATCACCATGAGGTTGTGTCCTACCGGTAAAGTTCCAGCATCTGTCTCATTCAGCAGCTACATGGCATCTCGTTGACTCCGCCTACTCTCTCTATATCTCTTCCAGCCTGGCTCTATTCTGTCCTGCCATAGGCCAAAGCAGCTTTATTCACTAACCAATAACAGCAATACATATACAGAAGGACATCCCACATCAAAGGCAGATGAATCTCTTGAACCCAGGAGTCCAAGGCTAGACTAAGGAAGATGGGAAACCCTACCCCTCCACTTTTGTTCATTTAAAAAATTCATTATTTGTTGCTTTTGCTTTATTAGCACCTTCCTCATTTCCTTGTTTGTCTGTCTTTTTCTAGATGAATAATGAGAATGCTAAGTTCTTCTCTTCCTTTCTTCCATTATGGTAATGAAAATACTGTGGCCCCTAATTTATCTTACAAGTAGCCTGGGCTGCATCATCCAACCTGCTCGGCAAATTTAGAAAGATTTGCAAGTCTACAAGCATTCTCACCTGCAGGTTCATTTTTATTAGACTTTTGCTAACTGCTAAGCCTGTTACTTCACTGTCCTGTGCATTCTCCCTTTTCCATTCTTCACTGGCTGCTTCAGGCTAGACAAACCACCTGACTGTACTCAGGTGCTCAGTTCTGCTGTGTGTCTCTCGGGAAAAGCATCATAAGACCTCTGTGATCCTGAGTCTTCTATGGACTTTCTCCATGTGTTTTCAGTTGGTTCCTCTCTTTCTTTTCTCAGCCCAGTTGCAACCTGTTTTCTGACCCCAGTGATCTACAAGAGTCATTCAAGATAGTGATACAGAAGGATATAAATTGCCAAATCTTGTGACTGCCTCATCCTTGTAACTGAACTTTGAGGATACATTATTGCCTGACACCTTTCTCTCCTTGATTTTCATGTTTCATGATATCATTCTCTCCTCCATCTCTTCTACTTTCAAGACCACCTATTGGTCTTTCTCTATTGCTTCCTGATGTGAGGGTTTCCCTGCCTCCATCCTTTCTTCTCATCTGTAGTTTACCTGGGCTATGGCAAATGAACATTGGCTTGAATCAGCCCCTTGACGACCAAGCCTATATATTTAACCTTCTCCTCTGAGCTGTATGTGTGTCTGTGTCCCTCTCTCTTGAATGAGACATCAAAATGGTGTAGCATCAGTGGTTCCTATCTATTCTCAATGGTACAGCATCAGTGGTACCTATATATTCTCAATGGTGTAGCATCAGTGGTACCTATCTATTCTCCATGGTACAGCTTCATTGGTGCCTATCTTTTCTCCATGGTACAGCATCAGTGGTACCTATCTATTTTCCATGGTACAGCATCATCAGTGCCTATCTATTCTCCATGGTACAGCTTCATTGGTGCCTATCTTTTCTCCATGGTACAGCATCATCAGTGCCTATCTATTCTCCAAGGTGAAGCATCAGTACCCTATCTATCTGCAGAGCTCTTACTGACTTTTCCAGACAAAACTAATGACTTCCTCTCCATGTCCCCACAGCATTTTATTCATACCAATTATACAACACTTATTCTATTACAGCTAGCTCTGTAAGAGTCTTCCTTCCCCTTAGATTATGTGATCTAAGTTTGTTATTGATGTTCGTATTTCCAGCACCAGGTGTGGTCCTGGCACAAAACAGACAAATATCACATTATCACAGATTATCTTTCTGCTTTCTGCACCCAGGATCCCTTTTCTTTCCCTCCATACTCTTCCTTCTTTTCCTGAAGCCGTCCTTTGAGTATGAATAATTAGACAAAGATCTTGCCATGCAGAGGGCAAAGTTTCATAGGATTCAAGCTTTTAACCCTCTTGTCTGTCTGTTGTCAGTCGGGGTTCAAAGAAAGAAGCAGACCACACAAGTCTGCACTCACGTGTGGTAGTTACAGATGGCAGAACGTACAGTCTCTGCACACATGCGTGATAGGTTACAGTGTCAAAGCCTACGTGAGTCTCTACACTCACATGTGTTAGGGTTACAGACGTCAGAACCCGCAGAATCATGGAGATGCTTGTGCTAGTGTGTAAGTCTGCTGTCTTTTCCTCTGAGGCAGGGGCTTGACTCACACTTGGAAGACACTTGGGAAAGGAAACATGAATGTAAAGGAGGCACAGAAGGATAGCAAAGGAAAAGTGAATCCCACAAGCGCATGCCAGAGCTCATGGGCATGAGGAGGACCCATAGGATGCTGGGACTGGGTTGGTCCTTCCCACCTCCAACTTCGATGCTGGGAGGGAACAGCTAGAGAGAACAGGGTGCCATCCACTATAAAGATAAGCTCATTTCTGGTGTAACTGTTGGAGAAGCTGCAGAAGGTCCAGAGGAAGGGGACTAGTTGCAGTTCCAACAGCTGTTCTGTTTCAAAAGGGATGCCAGCAGACACACAGTGATGTGTTAGCTACAAAACACATGCCCAACATTCCAAGCATAAAAGCCAAACGGTTTGCATTTCGAAATCATTTCACAGTTATTTTTTAATGTCCTCTAGATCTCCTGTGTGGATGTTCCTTGACCTCCACCTTTACCAGAAACATACAGAAGGGAATTCTGAGAAACCTAATTCAGATGAGGCAAGTCAAACTGACCTGGAGCCACCACGAAAGCCATGTGTCTGATTCTGAAATGCCAGACTAGCAGAGGCTTAGTCACTGAAGCAAAAGATCAGGGATTCAGGTGATTTTTCTCCTTTTTAAAAGTGATGAAGACAAACAAGATGCAATACGGACTAGGTAATGAGAGAAACCCTTCACAGGTTAGCTGGCAGTGAGCAGTGAGTGAGAACTACATGGGAAAGACATCCCTGGGAGCCAAAACTGCTCCTCCACAGAAGATGTTAGTAAGTGATGAAAGACAAAATTATGTTCAGTATATTGTCTTACCAGGAGGATGGACTGTGAAACGGTTATCAGTGAGGAATGAAAGCGAAGCGTCTCATTTTAACTGATTAGCGCATCACCTAAGCATTAGAGTTAACTGAGAGCTTCTGGCAAGTGTTGCGTGTAACAAAGGGCAATAAAGTTTAGTAGAATGTACTGGTAAGAGTCCAAGAGCTTGAACCGACTCCACCATTTCCAAGCTGCACAGCCCTGAGCAAAGCCCTAAAGCTCAGGTCATCGTGGTCTCCCGTAAAGCTGGTCTGCGCATCATAGTTAAAATATGATGAATGAATAATAGAATCCATGTAAAGCGATTGGCAAAACCATTGCCAATAATTCGTTATCGTCATGGCTGTGCCTACTACTTTTATGGCTATTATTTTCCCGGGAAATGCTTTCCAGGAAGGTTGATTGCAAAGACTGTGTGACTGGCCGGCCAGTTCAGTAGGTGGCCTTTGCATCATCAGAACTCCCCTTTACTTATTTTTGTGGTTCATTTGGACTCAAATATAATTTCCAGAGCCCAACCCCAAAAGTGTCCCTGAGTTTTCCTGTAAAAAGTCTTTAATTTGCATTTTTGTTCAGTGCCTGCTCTGCCAGGCCCTCAGATGAGTGTGTAGATCAGTGGCTAGAGCCACCACCACCCTCTCTGCTCGGGAGGTGGGTGACTGTGTTTGTGCACACACGCATGCCACTTGTGAAAAGGAGTGATCGCTTGGCCACCTTGTCACTGAGTTGTTAGCCACAGAAAAGATGACCCGTGACCTCCCACATCTGTAGTCGCCATTTTAAAACTGTGATCAGAAGCTGTTAGACGTAGGGCTGCCTGAGAAAATGGACTGGGCATCTATCTCCCGTGTTTGTTAAACAATGAAAAACAAAGAGCGGAATGCTGTCCTTTAATTAAGGGGCTCTTCTTCATCTTGATTACCACCAGGGTTTCATAAATCTTTATCTCCTGTAAATTTTGGTCCTCATCCTCCCCTCCATCTTTAATTAGATTTTTCTGGTTTGTGGCCACTTGAATGATGGAAATGATTGAACTAGGCTTGAAAAACAATACAGTCCCTCTGGCTTTAGTACTCCATTTCTGTATTGATTAGCTCTGGCTGTACTCATTTACACATGTATTTTGCAACAGTCTACAGATCCTTTCAATGCAGTAATTTCTCCCTCTTTACCAAGCCTAAACTACTAACCTTAGTCCAAAAGCATGAATTTCCTCACAACTGATTTAAGGATTTCCAGTCCCTGGAAGGGTTGCCTTAGCCCGGCTACATCCTGGGATTAAAATGCCTCCAGCATCCTTTGCACTTTCTCCTCCTACTTCCAAACTAGTTCTCGAATTTAGACATCTCAGTGTCCAAGCTGCTGTTGCTTTGATTTGGGGCACCAGCTCCCCCCCCCAGGAATGCTGCAGTAGCTTCCTGTGCCCACAGCCCCACAGCTGCCCTGGGACCCACCTTCTGGGGACCCTGCCTGATTTCAACCCTGCTTTCCTATCTCCGTTCACACTACGCCACAAACCAGCAGCTCTTTCTGCTCCACCTGGCAGGGGAATTCCTTGCTGGCCATCTTAAATGTCACTCTGCTGACCCTCTCAGCTCCTCACAGGGCTTCACCTTGCCTTGCTGCAGACTTGGGGGCTTGCCTAGTTTAGGGCAGGGT
This sequence comes from Bramus lutescens, assembly GCA_001685075.1. Classification (NCBI taxonomy): domain Eukaryota; kingdom Metazoa; phylum Chordata; class Mammalia; order Rodentia; family Cricetidae; genus Bramus; species Bramus lutescens. The sequence continues at coordinate 96,950 of LOEQ01005635.1, forward strand.
TTTTCCTTCTCATTGACATGTATCTGTGTCTGCCTCCTCTGGAGGCCTTGAAGACTCAGGGCTTACCTGCTTGGTAACCACCTTCCCCAGCACCCAGTACAATTCCTAATCCAAGGAAGGCCCTGGATTACTTGTCCAATGACTGAAAATGCAGTCTCCTTTTAGTGTGAGGGGCTCTCTCTATATAATAGATATACTAACTTATATATAATATGTAAGTAGATACACATATATAGTGGCTCTATCTATAATAAGGAAAGACTAATAAAGGCAATTACTTGATTTTTCTGAATAAACTGGAGATGAATGTAATTTGTTTACCATTTGAAAGACATATGATAGTCATTCATTGCTAATGAATGAAATGCAGGCTTCCCAGAACACATTACTTTAGAAGTAGATATCTACTTGAATGTTGAATGCAATGAATGTCTTGGGGAAAAGAAGAAGCTTGAGCTTTACACACACACACACACACACACACACACAACCCACTCTTAACAAAATGATAGGCTAGTATAACTTACCAGCCTAATTTACTAATTTCGGATGTTTTTAGTTGTGCTTTAATAAAACTGGTGACCATGACCTGGACAAAGATTCCTTGCTTGACTAAACTTTAATCAGACTCCTGGGTGTTTTTCTAGGTCCGTCTGTACATGTCTATAAAAATCTGGCTTAACAAGAGTCTCCCACCCTCACTATCTCATAAGACGGTAGTCCCTCCCGGTCTCCCGCGTGATGGTTAACTTCACTGTGAACTTGACTGGATGGAGAACCGCCCGGGAGACTCAGCTTTGAGCATGTCTGTGAGGATGTTTCCGCTGAGCTTTACGAAGGGAGAGCCACCTGAGTGTGAGTGGCAGCATCCTGTGAAATGGGGTCCCAGATGGGAATAAAGAGGTGGGGGAGGAAGTTCCCGGAGCCACTGCACCCGGCTCTCTCCACTTCCTGACTGCCGATACTACCCATCCCTTTGCCTTCTCCACCCAATGGGCTGTCTCCTCTTACACCAGAAGCCAAATAAACTTCCATTCCTTCGGTTGCTTTTATATGAGGCATTTTGTCAATAGCAACAGTCAGCAGTACACCTCACAGACAGCTGGTCATCCTGCTCAGGCCTGTGACAGGAATCCTGTCAGGAGCGTTAGTGAGAACCGTGCCCCTGGCCTGGTCTTTGCCCGTAGTACTTTCCACACACTGATCTCACTCGGCTCCTTCGTGTTGATCCGCACCTGCCTGTGACGGAGAGCAGGGTCCTCTCCCCACACCACATACCTCATTGCAGGGGCCATTGCACAATGCAGTGCCTTGCAGCTGCATGCCTCTGTGGATCCTTTTCCTCACTGCTCACAGACAGGATCAGTCACTCTGGCTGTGGCGCAGGCACAGAGCTTGGTCTTTGGCACACACAGCCATCCTTATGAGGTTGCTTGGTGTGCAGTCATTGCTCACACTGGTCTCACCTTCAACCAAATCTCATGCTTTCTTTCATCTTGCTTTTTATTTATTTTTTGATTTCTTTCTATTATTTTATTGTGTTACGTTATTTATTTTTTGATTTCTTTCTATTATTTTATTGTGTGTACAGGTGTTTTGGCTGCTTGTTTATCTGTGTACACACATGTGCCTGGTGCTTATGACAGCCGGAAGAGGGAGTCGGATCCTCTGGAACCAGAGTAACAGCTGCCATGCTGGGAATTGAACCCAGGTCCTCTGGAAGAGCAGCCAGTGCTCTAACTGCTG
>LOEQ01005636.1:11162-39567 GCA_001685075.1 Bramus lutescens
ACTCAGCGGTAAAAAACAATGACATCTTGAATTTTGCATGCAAATGGATGGAAATAGAAAACACTTTACTGAATGAGATAAACCACACCCAAAAAGAGGAATATTGTATGTACTCACTCATAAGTGGATTATAGCCACAAACAAAGGACATTGAGCCTGTAGTTCTTGATCCTAGAGAAGCTAAATAAGAAGGTGAACAAAAAGAAAAACATATATTTATCCTCCTGGATATTGGAAGTAGACAAGATCACTGGGCAAAAGTTAGGAGCATGGGGGTGGGGGTTTGGAGGAAGGGAAGATGGGGAGAGAGAGGGAGAAGGGGAGGATGGGGAGAGCTTGTGGGAATGGGATGGTTGAGATGGAGGAAGGGTGGATATGGGAGCTGGGAAGAAGATATCTTAACTAAAAGAACCATTTAAGTGTTGGCAAGAGACTTGGCTCTAGAGGGATTCCTAGGTGTCCAAAGGGATTTCCCCAGCTACTTCCTTGGGCAGCAGAGGAGAGGGTGCCTGAACTGGCCTTCTCCCATAGCCACACTGATGAATATTTTCCATATCACCATAGAAATTTTATCTGGCAATGGATGGAGATAGAGACAGAGACCCACACTGGAGCACTGGACTGAGCTCCCAAGGCCCAGATGAAGAGAAGAAGGAGGGAGAACATGAGCAAGGAAGTCAGGACCTCAAGGGGTGAGTCCACCCACAGAGACTGTGACTGATCTAATGGGAGCTCACCAAGGCCAGCTAGTCTGGGACTGAATGAGTATATGATCAAACCAGACTCTCTCAATTTGGCTGAAAATTGAGGGCGGATTGAAAAGTGAATGATATTGACACCGGGTTTTGATTCTACTGCATGTACTGGCTTTTGGGGAGCTTAGTCTGTTTGGATCCACACATTCCTAAACCGGAATGGAGTGGGGAGGTCCTTGGACTTCCCGCAGGGCAGGGCACTCTGACTTCTCTTAGGACTAGAAAGTGAGGAGGGAGTGGGGGGAGTGGGAGGGAAATGGGGGGATGGAAAGAGACAGAAACTTTTAATAAAAAAATAATAACTAAAAAAGAAAAAACTTCAGATTTTGGAATCTCATGTGCAGAATGAGGATGATCAAAGGCTAGGTGCCTGATTGAAATCACTAGAGATATATACAAGGTCAGGAGATTTAGGCTTCACAAAAGACAGTAGTAAAATGTTTTAAATCAATTGAAGAAATTATTGGAGTTTATGAGCAGGGAAAGAAGGTACAATACAGGATTTATCATTGCCAGTATCTGTCAGAGGTGACTTAGCCAGGGTTTTAGCTTCTTATCCTATAATCTATTCTTGACAAAGCATCAAGTTCTGAAGGCCCAAAAGGATCCAAAGAAGGTAGAAGGATACCTATAGGAATGAATGATCTAAAAGTAATTAAGCAATCAATAATAACTTACAGCTTGCATTCTGCATTTGTTAGGGAGATGGTAAAGACATGGGCATCAAGCATTAAAGTTACTCCACATTACTGGCTTCAGTTAGTTTTGGCAGTCCTGGATGGTGGGTCTCAACTGATGTTTAAATGTTGTTTTAGAGAAGAGGCTAAAATTTCAGAAAAACAGGGAAAAGCAAAAGGACTTGAGACTTCTCAAGATCAAATTCTTGGTGAGGGCACTAGTGCTAACCCACAGGTTCAAGCTCTTTATGATGAACAAATCTTGTTCCTATGCCACAAAGCAGCCTTAAATGCTTGAGGCAGGATTCAAGAACTAGGAAAACAAATTGAATTCTATACCAGTGTTAAACAGGGCCACAGAGAACCCCTTAGTGACTCTTTACAAATATTAACTAAGGCTATACAAATAGTGATAACAACCTCAGTAACTAGAAGAGTACTTATTGAATCTCTGACTTTTGAAAATGCCAACTTAGAATGCCAAAAGATATTTGGGCCTTTATAGGTTAGATCAACACCAATGGATGAATGGATCCTGCATATAATGAACATTGAGACATTTTATTATAATACTGAAACCTGGGAAGGAGAAATTTCCAAAGGTATGAGGAGACATCAAAATGCCAAATGTTTTAATTGTGGTAGAATAGGACATCTGAGAAGGGATTAATGTCTCCTCTGGGAATTGCAAGAACAGGAAGACTCAGCCTTCAGGTTGAAGGTGTGGCAAAGACCAACATTGGACCAACAAATGCATTTCAACAAAAGACAGACAAGGCAACCTTATACCTTTGAGAAAATTGGGGGGGGGTTTCTTTCAGGCCCCAGAGTTAAAAGTTTTCCATTCATTCCCAGCCACTATGGATGACATGTCTCACCAGGAAAATTAAATAATTCAGAGGTTTCTGTAAAAGATCATACTGTTATGGATGATGGAATAAGCATGGAAGATAAATCAAAAATTCTAATAGGAAACATATTCTGGCAGATTTCTATTATATATATGTATATATATATAGACTGTAATCTGTGAGTCTACCCCTTAATAAAGAACTCTTCATTATACTCAATTCTGAGCTAGTGATGGATTTCTTTTAAATATCCGTTATCAACCATTGTTCATTGTTACAAAAAATTGCCTACAGTAAAAATTTCACTAATTTGTTTATATAGGTTATTTATTCTTTATGTATGTATATAATTACCTTTAACCTCATTTACCTGTTTACTACACTGATCTTGCTTTTTTTCTACTCACCCAATGAGTCTCCCTCCTCTTTTTATGTCTATTTGTCATTTGAGCTACTGACTCTAATGGGAACACCAGCATGACCATGAGTCTTATAGTTTTCAGTTGAATATGAGCTAATTGGTTGTGGAACATATCTAGATGTCCAGCAGATATGGCCAATTTTTCAGTTCTGCAGAAACTCATAGGCAAATGAACATAATTGTTAAAAAATAATCAGAGATGTTATTCAGCCTTAGAAAAGTGAGTTTCATATGTTGTTTTTCTTTCATGGGTCATTATTTGAATATTTATACTGTAGTTTAAGTCAGTGTAACTGCAAAAGCTAAAAAAAGTAGTCACCCTTACTGAGAAGATAAGGAGTAATGTAATACAGATGCTATATATGTTGAAAGGGAAAGACAGAATAGGTAAGTTTTAATTGTGGAATGGGATAAGAACATAGCAATAAGTAGAATTGTGGGAAGCATAATGGCTCATAAGATATTTGCAAAGACTTTATGGGAATGTTATATGGTTATTAATACATAATTGAAAATATTGTATAGAAGTACTACATGGGGGTTTGTGTAATGATCCTACTTGAGCAATCGGTTTTTAAAGAAAATAAAAAAAAAGCAGTGCTTGGTTTGTATTGTCTGTAGCTGAAGAAGCAGGCTGCTTGTTTTGGCCGCCTAGCCAGCCTACATCCGAAATAATCATACAGAACCTGTATTAATTAAAACATTGTTGGCCATTAGTTTTAGCCTCCTTTTGCCTAATTCTTACATCCTGATTTAACCCATCCCCATTAATCCCTGTTCATCATGAAGTTGTGGTTTACCGGCAAAGAGTCAGCATGTCTGACCTGGCGTCTCCATGGCAGATCTCTCTCATGCTGCTTCTTTCCTCCCAGCATTTAGTTTTGTCTTCTCCGCCTACTTAAGTTCTGCCCTATCAGGCCAAGCAGTTTCTTTATGGATTAACCAATGAAAGCGACACATAAACAGAAGGACCTCCTACATCAACTGAATGGTACAGGTTACCAATATTGGTCTTTATTAATCATGAAAACTTGGAAGTAAAGCCCTATTCCTGAAGATACCACATAATCTGGGCAAAGGGCATGAAAGATGGTAACGAGGTTTTAAACTTGATTATTTATTTTTGGATCATGGAGATTGGTGGCTAGGACTTCATAGAAAGAAATATTAAACACCGTCTTAGGAAAGCTAGAGGGCAGAACCATTCCTGCTTTAAAATGGAGATGCTTAGGAAGTTGTGAGATGAAGGCGATTAAATGTGAATTGCAATTGTCAATGAACTTACACTGGGTAAAATACAGCACAACAATGTCTTCTATCATCAATTTGTGATATATATATATACATACATATATATGTTCTATAAAAACGTGATGACTCCTGTGAAAAGGTTTGAAAAGCATATAACTAGCAGTGGAAGGGAGCAGAGGCTGATGGCTTGTTGTCTAATGAAAAAAACTAAGACCCTAACGATTTAGCTTTTTACATAAGTTAAATAGACTAATCAAATAAAAGTAAATCCATAAAGAAAGCTACAATACTCAATGCCTTATTATAGCACTGCCGTATACACCTACAACGTGAAAAAGTAATGGGAAGAGAAGTTTTATCAGTCCCAGTGACTTCAGATACACTAGAAAGAACATTAAGTTCTTGGAAGGAGACAGAATTCACTATTTTCATAGAATTTCTTCAGGAATGCCATTTTTTTGGCTTGTAAATGTGTATTATGTGAGTCCAGTTCATATTCCAAAAATGCAGTAGGTACCCTAATTCATTGAGTCCCAAGGATTACTCTCAAGACTTTTAGACCAGGATGAGTAGTGTTTGGGAGATTATGTTTGGATTTTTGATAGTTTCTCACGAAAGTAACTAATATGTTTCTAGTTTAAAAATCTCTCCTTCTTCCCTTGGAAGCTGGATGATAATTTTCTTAATAATCCATTATTCCAACCATTTTTTTAAAATTCTAATTGCCCAATGGCGCATTCATCCTGTGGACTTGATACTATCTGATTATCATTGAAAGTAAGAGACTTCATTGTGAATTAGCTCTCTACAGGATAGAAGCAATTTAAAGAACTTTTGAAGTAAACATATTCATTTTGTGGCATGCATTGGAGAAAGGAGTCTTCTTTGCGAAGTGGACCTTTCTATGTTCTCTGATGATGGACTGTCTCTTTTTAAGGAAGACAGTCCTGTCTAAGAGCAGAATTAGCACTGCCATTCAATTCTATGTCTTCTTTCCTGAATGCCCTGGTATTACATCCATTCTGAATATTTAAAAGCTCTGGTTAACCCTGCTGTGAGGGCTCTGTTGTTCACAAGTAAGTGTTGATTGTGAGAAATGTCAAGGGGACCTAACTGCTCTGCCATTATTTATTATTTTTATTGTTCACAGACATGTCCTTACTTTGTTCTCCCTGCTGATTTTTGTGATTAATGGATGTGTCCCTTTCTCTGGCAACTTTTGAATAAGTCATAAACTGAATGGTTCTAACTCTAAGGATGCTCTTCCAAACTGCCTCACCTACTTAGAAAACTGGTAAAGATAAAATAAAGTGAGGAACAGTGAATGCCCTTTGGAATTGTACAGTACTATTTTTTAAACTACTTTATCTTTAAGTGAGAATGAAGTCTTGTAATATGTGAATGATAAAGTTAAAATGTAGCCATTATTTTTAATTGTTAACTACAAACATAATTTTAAATTGTTTCCTTTATTTTTGAGACTATAATTACATCATTTTCCCTTTCCTCTTTCTCTACAGACAAACAGTTTTACACAGCTATAAAGACTATGAACCATTCAGTAACTTGCATCACATGAACATGATAAGGGGGCTGGAGTGTGAAACATACATTGGTGAGAACCGAAAGTTTCCTTACTGAATTAAGAACAGCTCATTGAAAGGAAATTATGCCTCTTAATATAAATCTGCACAACTAGTCAAGGCGAATGAATCCCTGGGTCTTGGAAGAGAAACGACAGCCACCATTTACTTAAGAAACATAATATCTAAATGTATACTATTTGTGCTTATACCCATAAATATTTTGGGCTAATGGAAAGTAAATGGATGCCATATGAAAGTTCTCTGCCAAGAAATAATTTTAAAGAGATCATATCATAACTATACTCAGGAATCAGGATGGATGACAAACAATTTTTTAGAAAAGTTTTTCAAATTGTGGACTGTTTCATACATATTCTGTGCTCGGCAGCCTGAGAAATGTAAGTATTAAAACTTTTGGCAGTTGATACATGTGTTTTTTTTCTGTGTTTGGAAACTGTATATCATGTAAGATATGAAAAGTGGGTTCTTAACAAAAAGACAAAAAGACTAAGAAAAGTAAACTGCTAATAAGTACTATAAGTTTGGCAGAGCTAAAGAATACAGAGCTTTGTATGGGTGTCAACTGTAATCCCATAACACAGAAAGAAGCCACAAGATAATCATCACAAATTGAAGGGCGTCCTGAATCGTACTGTGAATTACAGGCCAGTTGAGATACATAGTCAGACACTGCCTCAAAAACAAAAGCAACATTTTGCAGTGGCAAAAGAGATGGTGCAGCCATCAAGATCACTGTAGCTCTTCCAGAGGACCAGATTTTCGCTATGAGACCAAGTCTACCATGTCAGAGAAGTTAGAACAGTAGAAATATGAGACAGATGGTCAAGAAGCAAAAAGAAGCATTCAAAAGACAGATAGCAATGAAAGCATATGTTAAGTTTTAATGTTATTTACTTTTATTTTTATTTAGTTTTTTAGTCTGTGATACAATACAGCTAATGACATGACTCAAAGTTGGTAAGATTTACCACCGTTATTGGTGTAATCAAATTAATCCACCAAAGGTGCATCTCGTAGGTGATTATAGACCTTGGTAAATTGTTAAATAATATTCATGATCACACCAAATGAAAGCTTATTAGAAGATGGTGCCTAAACTATTTCTTATTTTTTATCTACCCAATTAAGGTTTTCCAAGTAATAGCCATGAAATCCAAACTATTACAATAATAACTATTTACTCATGGCTTAACAATTATGGAATGTTTATGCATTACTGTGAAATATGTGATTAAGTAACTATCAATATGTGTAACATGATTCATGAATAACAAAATAATCACTTTGAAAAAGCTAGAGAGAAAGAGGGAATCCATGCTGTATTATTTCAATCTCACAGATGAATGCAAATACAATAATTTCCTCTTCTGAATGTTTTTGTACCCTGCAGTTAGAATTATTTGTATTCAAGTAATTTCAAAATAATAAATTTAAAATTTCATGAATAATGAATATTACTTAAATCACTATTCTGTTTTTGGCACAAAATCTTATGTTTTCTTGCTTTAAATATTCATCTGTGAATCTATTCTTCATTCAGTATGTCTATACTCTACAGTATATGAGATACCTGCCTTTAGATACTTGCTCATTGTCTCACAGGCTGCATATCCACAGATGTCAGTTCTGTCTTCAATTAAACTTTATGTTGTTGTCTACTGCAGTATTACAGTGACCACCTCATTAATATCACTTTATCTCACTAAAGAGGCCTTATATCTTCTTGCATCTTTATCATAAGAAAAGTGGGTGCGTTATAATAAGATATTTGAGATAGACCCATTTATGTAAGATTTATTACAGTATATTGTTAAAATAATTTCATGTTTGCTTAAGTTGTTGTTTATCTCTTACTGTGCTTAATATGTAAACTTAAATCTGGGAATAAGGGTACATTTGGAAAACATTATGTATGCTTTCTATTGACCCTGAATTCAGATGTCCACTGATGGGTTGGTGTATAACTTACCCACAAAAGTAAGGGATGATATCAATCATAGTGACCACAAATCTCTGGGAATTCAATCTAAGACAGGGAGAAAGGAATATATGATCAAGGGAGGTCAAGATTATTGTGGAGAAATCTACAGCTACAGCTGAAGCAAGCCTCTGGAAACTCATGAACCCTTGACGTACAGCTGTGGATCCTCCATGGGACCAAACTAGACCCTCTGTATATGCGAGACCCTGGAGAAGCTTGAACTGTGGAGTACTTGGCAGTAGGATCAGGATCTATCTGTGGTACAACAGCTAGCTTATTGTAGCTCATTCCCTATGGCAGAATACCATGTTCAGCTTTACTGCAGCAGGTGGGGTTTGGTCTTGCCCCAAGTTAATATGCCAGACTTTGTTGACTACCTATTGGAGTCCTGACCCATTGAGAGGAGTATAGGGGAGGTAAGCTAGGGGTAGGGAAGTGGGGGACAGTGTGGTGGGAGGGAGAAGTGTGGTTGGAATATAAAATAAAATTTACAAAATAATAAATAAATTAAAAAAGAAAATAATGGAAAACATGATGCAATAATGTTATCTGCTTATTATTCAGCTGATGTGATAGATTTTGCTTTCAATAGTAAATGCATGCTTCAAAGAAGGATTCTGTTTTGAAATTACAAAGTAAATTTTTTTGGATTTCATTTATTTGTGTAAATATTTTCTTCTGCATGTATGTCTGCTTATTTAGTATGGGCTGGTGCCCACATAGGCTTGAAGAACTTGTCTTATTCTTTTGAAACTGGAGAGGAAAATGGTGGTTGCTTTCCATGTGAGTGCTGGGAAGAATACTGATGTCCTCTGCAATGACAACAGGTGGTATAAATTGCTAATCCTCTTCACTGCTTTTAAGAAAGAATCATTTTTGTAGACTGATAAAGAATTTATATTTCATAGCAATAGGAGTAAATATATTCTCAGAATGACAACACAAAGAACAAAATCACACGAGAATAGTTATATGTTTGGATAAGACAAACGCTTCAAGTTGTATTGATAGAGATTTTATTCAGGGAAGACTGTAGTTTGTGTTATCAGTTTTTGAAACTTCTTCAAATAGTTACACTGAATAGTAGATACTTCAATCTATCTTACAAGTAGATCCTTGTAGGAATAGTTGATGAAAATTAGTTTTTTCAGGCCATCAGAGAATATGGGACAAGATTCCCAGAATACACAAAAATTAATGTCAACAGTCTTGAATTCTGAAGATATTGTGTTTTCTTCAAGTAGATCATGTCAGAAAGATTCTAACATATTTTGTACGAACCACAAGTTGCTGTAGATTCCTCTTCAAACAGTGAATGGCAAAAANAAAGGAGGCAGGGAATGAAACAGACTCTTCCAAGGTCCTCGCTAAGGCTGGACTGCCCAGTCTTTGTGAGGATCATAAAACATTCGCTGTTTTTGTTTCTTTTTTGTTTGTTTATCTTTGGTTCAATAAGAAAATCCACAGAAAAGGGTTTTGCCGGAGAGTACTGCATTTCAGAAGCTCTTTATAACGATGTTCCTCCTCCTCTCCTCCAAACTTGAACAATAAACATTGCACCTCAGGTATTTTTGTAAGTATTGCTTTCAGAGAGGTCATTATACAAGATTTTCCAGTCCTACTTAAAAGAAGAAATTGTCCAGGCTAATAATAATATTTAATATTATTATTAATTTAACCAAATACATACAAGATCCATTCCCTATTACTTGATCCCACTTATTCTGGCAGGAAAATCTTAAGGGTCTCTATTGATATATTATTGAGTTTTTTAATGCATTTTGAATTTCTGGATTTCCCCTAACTGCATTCATTTTGTCAATTTCATGGTCGCCTTATCTTTTATATGTTAGTAAATACTGCTGGAATTTTCAAGTTGAAACTATTCTTATATGGCTTTTTTTTTAAAAGAAGCAAGATAAATAGGAGAGTAAGACTTAAGCAATTAGAGGTAGTGGATTTCTTGGGAAGAATTGCAGTATGCTGGTCAAGCAACTTCCTGTATTAGTCAACTTTGGGAAAGTTAATCTTCTGATCCACTGGGGTATGTATTACTTGCTTTAACTGCTCAAAAAATCTGAGACATATTAATATCCAGCAACTCAATTATAATAAAATATCAAAACCATTTGTCTTCATTTCCACATAAAATGGTAAGGAAAGTGGGAATTTGATTTGTATGATTAATTTGAAACTAGCAAGATCAAATTTTCAGGATATCTTTTACAGCTATCTGTCCAGTCATTATAAGATACAGATACATGATTATCTTTAGACCACACAGAGCCTCTCTGAATCTTTGACTGTAGTTAATTATTTAAGGCTCCTTTATCTTTTTGTAAGGGTGTTTGGAAATTGGAAACGAACAACCTAACCTTTAATATTAATATTATTACTGTAATAATGCCTAACTATTGACTTTTCTTAGGCAGTTTAATTCTCCACCCCCCACATCAACAAAAAAATAGTACTTTTGATACCACCATGGACTACAGACAGTGAATTTCTAGTATCTTTTCATAATCAAAAATAATTTCAATATGATTCTATAACTCCTAGGCTACTCTGGAGACCACTTAACGTAAGATAGTAACAAGAGGAACAGTGGACACTGCTGTTTCTGTCACAGATACAATTAATGTAGTATATTGCTTGCCCAACTCTTAAATCACCACACCTATGGTCACACAAGGGAAAAGAGCTGTCATTAAAACCTCGATACTAACTGCATATGTTTAAACAATTGTCACTTCTACAAGAAAGTCTATGAAGAGATATTTTGAGGTTCTTTGTCCATGGTGATTCAATCATGTGTGTTTAATGGGGGGCAGGGAAGAGAGAGAAGTCTGCAAATATCATTGAGCAACTGATGCTCATATCAATGATAAGAAAGAATATCTTGTATGGGGAATGGGTGTAAACCGAAGGGTACCGGCTACAATGCTATTACCCCAAATCAGACAGAATCAGTAAATTGAAAGACAATTTGTTCCAAATTTCTCTCTCTTTCCTATTTGCTATAATGGCCTTTCATGGAAACAAATTAGAGGAAAAGAATCCTTCTGGGCAGGGACTTGGGGAAATAAAATATAATATGTAATTTCTCTAGCTAACAACCTTAAAGTAACACAGAAAATGTGAACTTCGGATTGAGAAAGGAAGAAAATAAAATCTGTTCAGAAATTCCTAGAAAATAATGCTCTTTAATATACTGAAATAAAAATCAAAACACACAGAATAAATGATGACTTTGTTATTCTCAGAAAACAAAATCAAAAGGTTTTAGAGAAAATGGAGTTGACAGAAACTTTAATGAGAAATAACAAATTGAAGATTACAGGTTATTATTAAAACTTAAACATTAGTGGGACATAACTAAATAGAAGCATAAAACATTATCAATTCTTTTTTGTTGAGCTTTTTCTGTTTATTATTAATATGTTTTTAATGTTGGGTATGATGAGTACTCCATTAATCCCAACACTCTGGAGGCAGAGGCATATAAGTCACTTTGAATTTGACTGTGAGTCTGAGGCCAGCCTGCTCTACATAGTGAGCTCTAGCGCTTTCATAACTACAAAATGAATCTCCCTGCATGTTTATTCTATGAGAATTTCATACATTCATACAATGTATTTTAATCATATTCACTCTCTAATTCACCTCTAACTTCTTCCCACATCCAATTCCCATTGCCTGTTCACCAATCCCTTTCACAATTTTATATATACAGTACATAAAATTAAACCACACTGAGTCCAGTTTGGGCTTTCTATATATGTCTGGGTATGAAGCTATCCACTGCAACATTGGCAGAACAAACAGGGACCATACCACTACAAAACTAAATCTTCCACTCCTAGCATCCATTCCTGCTAATAGATCATTAGTTAATGGGGATTTGTGAACCAGTCACCTACCCATGCTGGAATGCTGACTGGATTGATTTTGTGTAGGTCTTGATCTGATGACCACGGCACTTTGGATTTCACATGTACTTCCTTTCTATTATATATGGAAGAAATCACTTTAGTTGAGTAATTCCTTACCTAAAACTCTTATAGTATTTCTTCCACAACTTTCATGATTTTCCGAAGACTTGGGCATAGAGTATGTGGTATAGAGATCCCATTTATGGCTACTAACTCAACAGAGAATTGTTTTCTCAAATTTGGCTCATTCTAAAGGATTGTGATTGTGATACACTTATCAGCTCACATTTTTAATGCATATCACTATTAGCTTTTGCTTCATTTTGTTATATATGTTACAAAAACTGCAATTTTCCCTCCTACCATGGCCTTAAAAATCCCAACACCACACAATTATGAGATATTTCATTCAAATTTTAGCAATTATATGATTGTTACTTTTAAGTAAATTTAAGTAAGAAGATTTTGAGATCTTTTTATACTGGAATGAATAGCATATCTGTATAGAGATGACAGTGAGATAAGACTACAAGAACAAGCCTTAATATACTTGCCATAGCATTGGGGCACAGCTTCTGTTCTGGACCATATATATAATATATTAATAAACCTATGTGTGTGAGTGTGTTTGTGTATATATATATATAATTTTGTGGGAAACTTTAACATTTTTTGTACTCACAAAAGCCATTTTCTACATAGCATTATCTGGCATTCTCATAGTAATTATAAATTAGTTTCAAATTCCAATTTTCTAATTTAGCCACTTGTGAGGAAAATTGATATTGAAGCAATCTTCTTTCTCATGGAAGTAATCTTCACAAATCTGGTCAGCTGCCAGGCTAATACTTTTTAGAATGCATTATTATTTTACAGGAAAAAAGGAGAATAATTTAGTTGTTTTTTACTGCATCCATGTATTTATGTTTCTAAATAATTGTATTACACTGTGAGCCACACTCTAATTTTGCTATATTGCATTATCTCCTTTACATAGACATCAAGAAGCACTGTTCCAAGTTTTCAAATAATATCTGGCATTCCACTAAGATTGTATTGTTCTCCATTCAACAAGAATGGTCTTAAGAAAACATCAAGACATTTTGTCATAGGCACTGGCAAATTTTACAGATATATAAGATGTATATGTATATTCTAACATTAGTCATATTAATATGTACCTATATAAACCAACCAATGTTGTTGCATGTTGTAATTTTATGAATCTTGCAAATATGTTAGAAATTTTCTTATTCAAACAATTCACAAATAGCACAGTAAATATAGCAGAATAAGGAATCATTCAGTTTTATCACAGTACAAAGATACCTTCTAACAAGTAAACACTTTTAATTACTTTGCTATGACGGGTGCAATAATTAGCACACACTGGTGATTTGAAGCTAGAGAAATTTATCCTAGTTATGAAATTAATCACATCAACAACAACAGCAAGAAAACATTGTATTGAAGGAAGTATGAGCCAAGCAGCTCTACCTCTGGGAAAGCTACAGAAGGCAAGGCATTCCGTGCAGTCTCTGAATAACCAATGACAGTCAATGGCTTATGAGCATATTACTTCTTCCAACTTTTCCCGAGTTCAGCTGTGCATTCTCCCTGCTTGAACTTAAAAGATAGATACAGTGGTATAACATTCTGTAAAGAAAATCCATCATATGTTCTCCATCAGAAGGTTCTGAGTATATTCATTTCTGCAAAGACTTTTTCTCCAAATAGCAAAAGATCTCCAGCTTCCAAAGATATTGTGGTGATATACTTGACAGCCATCATTGAATATGAAATATTTAATTTTTATATTAATGCTTCTCCCTTTTTCTGATGACTTTAATGGAAAATGAGGTATGGATTCATTTGTATTGTTGTTTTTACTCAATGAAGGTGTTTAACAATTTATTCATTTAACAATTGTCTACAATGTTTCCTTGATTAATAAGTATCAAAACAGTCAAATATTCTTATTTTCTGGGCAATAACATATAGAACAGATTGAGATGACAGTTGCAAAGTGGTGTTCATGCCAATTTCAACTAAATCAAACCATTTGATCCTGGAAAATCATTGCACCCTACTTCCTTCAGTGTTAGGATTTGCTAATTTGACTGGAAAAATAATGATCTGTCCATACCTTTCCCATATCTTCCTTAGAGGAAGCTATAACATATTGATAATTTGTAACTCCTCCAAAAATAACTTTAATATTTAATTATTCTTGTATTCATTTAACCAACTATTAGTTACAACACTGTATTCCATGAGGTATGGATAACCCACTTGTCTGAAATGAGAGAGGAGCTAACACATACCATACTTTATAAATCTTGAGTATCTAAAATAATTTCAAATATAAAGTATACTAGATAAAACAAAAGAAAAATATGAAACAAACAGAAAGGTTGTTTCCAGGTTCTTACTATGATAAACAATGCTGCTATTAACATAGTTGAGGACATGTCCTTGTGGTATGATTGAGCATCCTTAGAGTATATACCCAAAAGCGATATTGCTGGTTAGGTTGTTTCCCAATTTCCTGAGAAATTGCCATAGTGATATCCAAAGCGGCTGTGCCAGCTTGCACTCCTACCAGCAATGCAGGAGTGTTCCCTTTACCCCACAACCTCTCCAGCATAAGTTTTCATCATAGTTTTTGATCTTGAGCATTCCCTTGTCTTTTATACATTTTAGATACCTCTGTTGAGAGTTCTCTCTTTAGTTTTGTACTCCACTTTTTTATAGGATTATTTGTTCTTTTATTACCATTTTTTTCTTTTTTCTTTTGACTTTTACATTTCTTTTTTATTGATTTTTATTGAGGTCTACATGTTTGTCTACTCCACTCCCTGCCTCTCCCCTCCCCCTTCAACCCTCCCCTAAGGTCCCCATGCTACCAGTTTACTCAGGAGATTTTATCTTTTTCTGTTTTCTACTTTCCATGTAGATTAGATCTATGTAAATCTCTCTTAGTATCCTCATTGTTGTCTAAGTTCCCTTGGATTGTTGCTTGTAGGATGGTTTTTCTTGCTTTATGTTTAAAAACCACTTATGAGTGAGCACATGTGATAATTGTCTTTCTGTGTCTGGGTTACCTCACCCAAAACTGATGGCAACTTGTGCTGGAGAGGTTGTGGGGAAAAGGAAACACTTCTGCATTGCTGGTGGGAATGCAAGCTGGTACAATCCCTTTGGATGCCAATGTGACAATTTCTCAGAAAATTAGGAAACAATCGTCCACAAGACCTAGTAATACCACTTTTGGGTATATATCCAAAGGATGCTCAATCATGCCACAAGGACATGTGCTCAACTATATTTATAGCAGCTTTGTTTATCATAGCTAGAACCTGGAAACAACATAAATGACCCTGACCGAAGAATGGATTAGGAAAATGTGGTACATTTACACAATGGAGTACTACACATCAGAAAAAATAAATGACATATTGAATTTTGCAGAAAAATGGATGGAGCAAGATGACCAATTTCTTAAGAAAACTTGTCGACATAGAAGTGTTTAATGACACTCGTAAAATGTTGAAAAATACTGAAATGAGATACTAATTCTTAGAAACTCTTACTCAAATGGATACCACAGAACTCAGAGTCAATACAATCTGATTCTCAGAAAATTCATTTGCACAAATTAACCAAGAATAAGAAAATTAAAGTAAGTTTTTCCGAAGAAGTATGATGTAGTTAAATTACTAATAATTAGCAAAAGGCAGTAGTATCGAAAAAAGGAAAGATTTCCCACTAGTCAAGGAACTTTATATAACCCAATGTTTATTTAGCTACTGGTACATAATGTTGACTGACCAAAATTGGAGGTGTGAGTACTGTCTTTTTGGAGAAGTGTACCACCTATAATGCCATGTTTGCAACTGGAAAACATTTGTGCCTCTCTAGACAAGAAGATTCTAGAAATGTCAGAACAGTGATTGTTCATATTATTCAATCTTCTAACACCGGGGTCTTGGTTTTCCATCAAAATAAGACAACCAAAAAAAAATATAATGAAACAAAGGCAGCATTCCAGTTCTTATGGCTTTACTCCATGTTTCTGGGCCTGGGATAGGAATGCACATTATGATAGAGAGGGTATGATGAAACAACCGCTTACATAATTATGGACAGTGGTTTGGGAGGAGGAAGGAGATAAAAGGAGGGAAGATTTGCTCCTTGATTAGGTCTAAACACTGAAACTTTTATCTGTTTCCAGGAGCTCATCAAATTATGAAATATTCAATAGATTAGTATATGAACAGATCAGATTTTTCAGGATCCACTTAGTTCCGCTAAACTCCAGTTCTTGTGACTATGTCTTCAACACATGTGTAACTTCAGGGATACGTTTAAGCTCAACCTGATTAAGGTATCCCTCCATAGGGAATAGACTCTGAAATGCCTGCTTATGTAAAAGAGATTCTGGTCCCATTGCCAGTGATCACACAGGCTACCCAAGCCATAGAACTCTAACCCACATTCAGAGGGCCTAGTTTGGTCATATGCAGGTTTCCTCATTATCAGTTCAGAGTCAGTGATCTCCCACTGGCTTGGGTCAGCTGTCTCTGTGGGTTTCCCAATCATGATCTTGACCTCTTTTCTCATAGAATCTCTCCTCCATCTCTTTGGCTCAACTCCATTTGGTGGGCCCAGTGCTTAGCTCTGTATCTCTTCATCTTCTTTCATTAGTTATTAGATAAATGTTCTATGATGACCATTAAAGTAGTCATCCAACTGATTACAGAGGAAGGCTAGTTCAGTAGCCCTCTCCACAGTTGCTTGGAATCTTAGCTGGAGTCATTCTTGTGCATTCCTGGGAGACTTCCTAGCATCAAGTTTCTCATAATGGCTCCCCCTTTCAAGTGATCTCTTTCATTGCTCTCCCTCTCTGTTCTTGTACCCTCATGTCTACCTCTCCCTATTCCTTCACTGTTGTTCTGTCATGCTCCCATTTTACTCAAAGGATCTTATCTATTTTTCCTTTCCAGTGGCATCCATGTAAGTCTCCCTTAGGTTCCTCCTTGTTATCAAGCTTCACAGGGTTTGTGGATTGTAGCCTGGTTATTTTTTTTCTATTACATCTAATATCCATTTATGAGTGAATAAATTCGTGTTTGTCTTTCTGGGTCTGGTTTATCCCATCAGAATGTTTTCCTCTAGGTCCATCCATGTGCCTTCAGTTTTCAAGCTATCACTGATTTTTAAGTACTGAGTAATAATCCATTCTATAAATGTACCATATTTTCTTTACCCATTCTTTTGGTGAGGAGCATCTAGGTTGTTTCCAGGTTCTGAATATTACAAATAATTCTGCTATGACTATAGTTGAGCAAAGGTCTGTGTGGTATGAATGCTCATCTTATGTATACACCCAAGAATGATATCGCTAGTTCTTGAGGTGGATGGGCTGTATAATACGGGAAGTCCTTTTGTTTATGTGTTGCTTTTATTGTTTAATGAATAAAAATGTTTTGGTCAGTGGTTTATAGAGTAAAGCCAAATGGGAAATCTCAACAGATATATAAAAAGAGAGTAGCCAGAGTCAAAGAGACACCATGTAGCTACTGAAAGAGAAAGATGTTGCTGCTGAACCTTTCTGGTAATCTGGTAAACCACAGCTTCTTGGTGATACACAGATTAATAGAAATAGGTTAATTTATGATATAAGAGATAGATATCTAAGCTAAGAGAAGATACATAAGATAGTGGCCAAGAAGTGTTTTAGTTAATATTATTTCTTTGTGATTATCTGGGTCTGAGCAGTGGGGAAACACTGATTACAGCTGTACAAACTTGCACTCCCACCAGCAGTGAAAGAGTGTTCTGCTTACTACACATCTTCTCTAGCATAAGGTGTCATCAGTGTTTTTGATTTTAACCATTCTGACAAGTGTAAGATGGTATTTCAGAGCTATGTTGATTTTCATTTCTTAAGTGCTAAGGATGTTGAGCAGTTCCTTTATCATTTGGCCATTTGATTTCCTTCAGTTGAGAATTCTCTGCATAGATCTGTACTCCATTATTAATTGGATTATTTGTTATATTGATGCCTAGTTGTTTGAGTTCTTTATATATTCTAGATATCTGTCCTCTGTTAGATGTAGAGTTGGTGAAGATATTTTCCCATTCTGTAGACTGTTGGGGTCCAACCCCCTACATAAACTATCTCTTTGGACCAGCATGGAGGCATGGGAATAAAGACACAACTCACATGGCTTTATCGGGAGGGAGATTCTCAGTGATTCCTCATGCAATTCTGAGTTCACATGCTGAAAAATTCCTCTCATTTATTCTCCAAACAGCCTTTATACCAACATGTAAACTGAGAGGGAAATTCATTAGCATTCTGTTTCCTAGGTAACCAGGTGAATGGCTTTAGTAATGTCCACACTTTTGACCACACCTTTCTAAGCCCATTTTGTTACATCTCTCTATCTTCCTATTCTATATGCTATCTCTGTCATGTAGGCCTGAATTAGCATCTCTATCCCAGGTGTCCTCCAAATTATAAAGGAGCAGAACAACATCCTGACCATTTGTTAGGGTAACGACAACCTGTCTGGAAGACTACATGACCACCTCAGGTGCAACTATGGCTTAAGAGGCTGGCTGTGATACCACATAGAAATATGGGCCTACAGTAGACTGTAATTTTGTCTTTTTTGCCAGAAACTTCTCAGTTTCAGGAGGTGCCATTTATTGATTGGTGCTCTCAGTGTCTGTGCTACTGGTATTATTATTAGGAAGTGGTCTCCTGTGTCCATGTGTTCAAGGCCACTTCCCACTTTCTCTTCTATTAGGTTCAGTATACTTGGATTTATGTTGAAGTTTTTGATCCACTTGGAATTGAGTTTTGTGCATATTGACAGATAGGGATGCATTTAGATGTTGACAACCACTTATGTAAACACCATTTTTTAATATGCTTTTGTTTTTCTATTGTACAATTTTGTCTTTGTCAAAAATATGGCATTCATAGGTGTGTGGATTGATGCCAGGTTTGTAGATTCAGTTCTATTGATGCACATGTCTGTGTTTATGCCAATACCACGCTCTTTTTTTTTAAACCACAGCTATATAGTATAGCTTGAAGTCTGATATGATGATGCCTTTGGAGTTTCCTTTGTACAGAATTATTTTGGTTATCCTGTTTTTGGGTTTTGTTTTGTTTTGTTTTCTCACATGAAGTTGAGTATTATTTTTTCAAGGTCTAAAGAATTGTGAAGGAATTTTGATGTGAATTGCATTGAATTTGTAGTTTGCTTTTGATAAGATTGTCATTTTTTTGCTATGTTGATCCTACCTATCCAAGAATGAGAGGCCTTTCCATTTTCTGATATATTCTCAATTTCTTTCTTCAGAGGCTTAAAGTACTTTTCATCAAGTCTTTCACTTGTTTTGTTAGAGTTACTTCAAGACATTTTATGTTATTTGTGGCTATTATAAATGTGATATTTCTCTGATTTCTTTTTCAGTTTTTCATTTGTGTATAGGGGAGTTACTGATTTTGTTGAGTTGTCTTTGATCCCACCTCATGACTGAAGTTTAATCTTTAAGAAGAAATTATACTAAAATTTACAAAAAATGTAAATTTAGATTATAAAGTATTTCTATTGTCTTTGACTAAAATTATTAACTTCACAATACTTCTTTTTTGTATGAGTACTAAAAGAATTTATTATTAATATAAGAATGAATCATGGTAATGAACCTTCTATCTCTTATGCAAAGGATATATACCAAAATATATTTTATAGATTATATATCATTAGGCCTCATGTTGAGATGGTGAAATAATCAGGTTTACTAGCAGTGAAAAAACATTATGTCTAGGAGAATAAATATGATTCATGAATGCCATAATTCTGTATTGCATTTACTTTAATCCTTCAAGATAGTCTTTAAGATGCTATATTTAAACAGAAAAGATAGCAAGCTCATTATAGATCTTAGGAAACATAAAGAAGATGAAAAGATGTAAGTCCTTAAGGTAATTGAGGAAATGTCTAGTGGTATCTTTCTAGTAAACCCCTTCCAACCCGAGTGTTTTATTCTCACTTCTTTTAAGGAGTTATGCCATTAGCTCTGTTAGGCAGAGTGTGAATTTCAGCAAACTATCACCTAATTTTACAATGCTTTCTATCTATATGGTCTTTTATTATCATGTCTATAATGAATTAAGAGCTAATTGTTAACAGGTTGGTCACGTGTATTGTTACAGGAAAATAATACAGACTCAAGAATCCTAAGATATAGCTTATTTACCATCAGTTCTGACTGGGAACAAATAAAAGCCTTAACTCAGAAATTTGTATTACAACCCACAATGCGGCTTGTGTGTTTTGGAAAATGCAAACATCTTTTAGACCACAGTGTGTGCTTTAGAGTAGTATTTTGCTAAAATTGTTGAAAGGCTAATGAGAGAAAATAAAAACAAATTGTCTATTAAAACAGTTAGCCATGATAGACTTAATCAAAGAAATTCTATAAAATGAAATTATGATCAGGAATAAATATAATGAATCATAATAGTTGCTAGATTCTTATTTTGACCATTCTCTAAAATATTCATTTATTTATCACATTTTATTTAGTTTTTCATTTAACACTTGTATTCAGTATATTTGTCAATCACTGAGTCTTTTATCATACTCTTCTAAGTTTTGAAAACTATAGATGTGACTATGCTGTTCCATATTAGGTTTTAATTCTTTAGCAAGATCCAAAAATATATTTCAATGTTATATACAAATATAAATGCACTTGACCACATATGTGTGTATGATTTAATTATGTATGTTTGGATACTGTTAAGAGGTATGATGGTTCCTCCCAGTTGATTACAGTTCTAACAGATGCAAAAGGAATAATCTTATTTTTACATACCCTTTTTCATAAAACTTTGATGTAGTACCAGTCAATTGTTTTACACTTTGGAACAGAGAGTATTAGAATTTTTAATGTTCTTGATTTCTGTACTTTATCTATTCAAGTATTTATTCAATATAAGCATGAAGTATATTTCAACATTCTCATAGACAGAACATTTAATAATTTATTGCATTCATTCAGTACATTAATATTCATTACAATTTACTTGAAACCTGGGATCACATATATACACATTGTGGCAAGTGCTAAATAGTGGCAAGTTCCAGGAGTTACAATAAAAATTTATTCCAAATGAACCTTAGAAACTTAAAAGAAAAATATTCATGAACAACTATAAAGCATCACTTTAATACTTGAGTCTGTATTTTAATCATAGTTATTTTTCCCTTCCTTTTCGCTTTTCTCCCTTCAAAGCCTCATGTATACTACTCACCACTCTCCTTCAAATGCATGAATCTAGGCAAAGTGAAACTATATGAGTTATCAGAAAAATAGAATTTTTTTATTTCAGAACAAAATTTGAAGGGTGCTAAAAACTTGTATACCATATCAGCAGGGTTTTTTCCTTTCAAATGAAAAGTTTTAAAGAATACGCATGATTCATATACTTTTAATCTTCCCTCCACAATAAAGTGATGATTAGATAATTTGTGAACATGTAAACATGGGGAGGCAGGAAGAGATGAGCACGTATGAGTTTGCTAACTGCACCACAATAGAGCAACAGGGAGGCTCCAGGCTGCTTGGAGGGCTAATTATCACCTCCCAGGGAGCAGTGGTTCCAGAGATGATGTTAACCCTCAGATAAAAGTGGAGGATCCCTCATAAGAGTTTTCTGCCAAGAAGCAAAGGTCTCTTGCTTTCTGAAGTAGTGGCTATGAATTAAGGCTGACTGCTGTTCAAATAATTAGGATTTGTGGTGTTTAAGATGCACCCCTATTAGAGACATAAAATGATATTAATAGTGTGGCTGCATACTGAGAATTATAGAAACACCACTTCCTAAGGCAGCTGTTCAGTTGTTGTTAGAATGTGCAAACTTCCAAGGGGAAGGGTTGATCTGAAATCAATCAGCGCCTGGCAAGTGGGAAAAAAAATGGAGAGAAATAATCACTCTGAAGATAGGAGAGTCCTCTTGAGCTACTGGAACAACTACAACACAATCTACATTGCTAAAGGATCACAGAATCAGAATGAGGGAACAATGCTATATTCCCACAAAGAACTACAAAAATAGTAGAACTTTCAATGATAGTTAACTTGAAAAAAGTCTTAAGGATTTCTTAAAACTTTAAACGCTATATAGCACAGGTCATACTTCAGTGAAAATATTTCTTTGTCTACAATGTGTTTTGAGTGAAAGAAAATTATAAATGTACAAATTTAAAATATCACATTTATAAAGAAAATTAAGAGGGTAAATTCTTCCCTCCTGGAAGAAGTGTGTTCTAGGAAAAACAGGAGATAGAGTTTGGTGTAGATAAGATGAAAAAGCACTGTATACCTGCATGAGATTCTCAAAGAATAAATAAAAACATTTAATACTTTGATTAATATATTATTTTTAAAATAGTATTTACTACTAAAAATATTTTGTTCATTTTCAAAAAATTCAATGAGAAATATGGTTGAAAATAAATATTTTTATTTTTAATAATATTTTGAGAATTTCATGAACTGTATTTTGATCATATTCATTCCCCTTTTCATCCCTTTTACAATCTAATCTTGTGACACACTCAAGTAATTTTAGGTCTTCATTTAGTTTTATCCTGAGGGAATCCCATTACTGTTGCCTATAAGCATTTAGGTGTGTGGCTTTTGATGGGATTTCAGAATTTGTACTTATGGACTTGATAATCATAGGGCAATGTGTTTATGAAGAATCATTTGATTAAAACTTTGAGAAAAGGGAAAAGCTAATAAGTTCAATATAGAAAGGAGAGAATAATTTCACAGATAAATAATAGGAATCAGACAGACAGAAAATAATTATGGGTGGAAAAAACAATATTTGAAAACATCAATGATATAGAAAATCTGAAAGTCCTGTGTGTATTTATGTTATTTGCTTATTAAGTTCCTATATAGGCAAAAGCATCAGTGAGACTCTGAACATAAATCTTCTATCATTCCTAGATGACAGAAATATCTTAGCAAATTCCTTATTTCTCTGGATCCTAAAAGTTTTTTCATAAACATTTCTTCAATGATCCCTGAACCTACCAATGAGAGTAAAAGAGGGAGAGAGAGAGAGAGAGAGAGAGAGAGAGAGAGAGAGATAGAAGGAATTTGAAAGAGTAAAAGATAAGGGAAGATAGAAATTGTATATTTACTTTTTAATGTCAAACAGATATAATATTTACAAGTCCTATAGAATAGGGCGAATTAATTGTAGTTCTAACTGTACTGGGGTGGAATATTTAGAGAACTTTGAGCACAGAGGTAACTTAAGCATTGCATTAATTTAGTGTATTGAAAAATCAGTCACTGGATAGGTGATGTCAGAGAAGAGAGCCCTATACAGTGAAGTCACTCAACTGGGAGACTCAAGTATTACCAAATATTATCAACATGGCAATTAATGAAGAGTATTAAGAAACTGAGATCTATGGACAGAAATTTGGAGATCATTCAAAACAATATAAAGAAGCAGCGTCAGAAAAGAGGAGGGTAAAAAGGGCCCAAGTAAGTGCGGTATGGTGGGAATGGAGGAGAGGGATGGTGACTGATACAATGGTAGGACAGAGGAGAGCAGAGGAGAAATTGAGGTTTTAAATTAGTCAAATAAACTCAGCCCAGGTAGTGATGTTGAGGGAAAAGTTAGTGGGTTGATGAACCGAGCTACCCACCAGGTGCAGAACCACAGCACTGAGTTGACCCACCTCAATATCCACCTAATCTATGAACTATTAGAACATGTGAAGGGCAGGAACCTACAGATCCAAAACAACAGCATCTTCACAACACAGGATAACAAGAGAATATCCATGACAAGGCCCAGGGAGAGCACCTCATACATATTATACAGAGGCCTAGAACGAGAACAAAGACTCATAGCAATAAACACAAGTAAAGATTAATGAACTTAAGGGTAAACTGTGAGATTCAACAGACCGCATTACAGATTCCATGACAAGATTCCTCCTTTTCTCTTCTTCTTTCCTTTATTTTTTGGCAAGTGGTTTGGTTTGGGTTTTTTCTTTTAATTTTTTTTTTAGGGGAAAGGTTGCATGAGCAGTGGACTGACACAGGTTGAGTGGGAGACAAGAGGTACCAGGTTTCCTGGTGCGAAATTCACAAAAAATTAGTCACAGTTAAATAAAATAAGAATAAAATAAACTCAGTATAATACCCTAAGGAAAATATAATGGGTGACTACTGAGGTAAATAACAGTAGTAAAGGAGGGCTTCTTTCCAACAGAGAGACTTCATGTGCCCACAGGTTCCTTTCACCAATCATTATTCTTAAATAAAAAAGACATGTATACAATATATACACAATAAATAAAGCAAATATTTCAAAATATTTTTATGAATAAGGCACACTTGTACGTAAATATTGAAGAGAAACACTTAAAAGAAATCCCATCCTAGCTCAGAATCGAGTAGAATAGAGGGTAATTTATTTAGGGATAGACTCACATATTACATTACTCTGCACAAACAGGACAGAAACTGAATCATGCCCCTGGAAGATAGATCAGACACATGCTTTGCATGGGCATATAGAGTATAAGTGGCCACGCCCAAGTGGGTAGGTAATTTAAAAGGTACTGGCTGTAGGAATTCCTACAGCACCTCTGGTTTAAATAAGAAAGTTCTAAGCCTAATACAAAATTATATACAATAAGAACAAATGTCAGGTATAAAAATTANTTTAAATAAGAAAGTTCTAAGCCTAATACAAAATTATATACAATAAGAACAAATGTCAGGTATAAAAATTAGAATTGCAGGGCTGGAGAAATAGCTCATAGGTTAAGAGCACTGGCTGCTCTTCCAGAGGTCCTGAGTTCAATTCCCAGCAACCACATGGTGGCTCACAAAGACCTATGAGACCTGATGCCGTCTTCTGGCGGGCAGGCATACAAGTAGACAGAACATTGTATACATAATAAATAAATAATTTTTAAAAAGCTAGAATTGCAACCAGCATAAACAATATGAGGAAAGAAACATGTGATAGTCTTAGAACTCTCTTTTTTAAATGAAAGGGAAGGTGTTGTAGGAATTCCTACCACCAGTAGCCTTTAAGTTACCCTCCCACTTCGGCTTGGCCTCTTATACTCTTTATTTGATGTTAAGTGCACATCGGTTCTCTTTTCCCCTTGAGGGATTTGGCTGCTGTTCTCCATTTCAGCAGAGGATTGTGATTTGTGAGTCTACCCCTAAATAAATAACCCTCTATTGTTCTCAATTTTGAATTAGTGTAGGATTTCTTTTAAGTGTCCAGCTTTAATACATTTGAAATATTAATCAGTTTTCTGTTCATTCCCTTTGGTATATATCATTATTTCTACAGTCTATTGAAGTATTTCACAAATGTAAATATACTGTACAAATTATTAATAGCTAGACAACATCTAAAATATATTGGGTGAAAATTGAGTCTACTTAAATGAAAACGTCTTCCTTTTTTCTTTCTGACAATGGAAGTATATATTTTTATCAGTTTAGTTTTGATAATAATCATTGAGCTTTGAGCAATATATACACAGACATACATGCACAGGCACTGACATGCAACATGATTTTATGTGAATGTGAAATAATATTACTTGAGGTTTGATCAAACAACTCTGGTGTTATTATCCCTCCTCATCCTTTCTCTGTTTATATTTTTCTACCTTTCCTATCTAAAGTTGGAACTTCCCTCTCTACTCTTCCATTTTCTGCTTCGGGGCTATTAATGCTTCTCACATAAGCCACAGACTAACAAAAACAAGCATTTTTGTGTAGTAGGAGGAGCAGCGGGCTGTGTCCCACTGCCTGGCTAGCTTATACCCGAAATAGTCACACGGAAATTATATTAATTAAATTACTGCCTAGCCCATAAGCTCTAGCCTCTTATTGGCCAACAGTCACATCTTGATTCAACCCATTTCTAAAAATCTGTATGTCACCACGAGGTCGTGGCTTACCGGGAAATATTCAGCATGTCTGACTTGGCAGCTTCATGGTGGCTCAGCTCTATCTGCTGCTTTCTTCCTCCAAAAATACAGTTCTTTCTTCTCCGCCTATCTAAGTTCTGCCTGATCAGGCCAAGCAGGTTCTTTATTGATTAACCAATGAAAACAACACAAATACTGAAGGACCTTCTATACCATTTTTGAAAGAAAAATCTTCTTAGGAATGTCTGATTAGGTCAATTCTAATAACTTTCCACAACAATACACTATGGTTGATTGCTCTTCGTTGCCTCTAAGAAACTGAAGGTAATTCACTATGCCTGAAGATACCCAGCACTTATCACAGGATTTATATCATTTGGACATCAACTATTCTGAAAGCCACCTTCCTTTGTCCTACATTCCATGTAAACCTAACACACCATGTAAGTAGCCAGAGGAAAGAATAAATTAATAATCCTACCGAGATATACATGGATCTAAACAGGAAAGAGGAAAAGATAAGATCTGCTAAGTAAATTATAAGCATGTGGGTCATAGAAAAGAGTAGAAGGGGAGAACGGAGAAAGGGGGGAACAGAGAAAAATAGCTTAATAAAAAGCATAAAAAATCTACTCAGCTGTCATATGTATGAATTACAATAATAATTAGACTGAAAAAATATTCATAATTTTTCAAGAAGACTCACTTGTTAGTGGTAATCAGATATTGTCTAATTGGACTTTAGACCGACGTAAAAGGAGGAAAATCATTAATAAATTTGTTCAGAATATAATCAACTACATCAACCTGCTAGACCAGTATTACTCCTAACTATATTCTAAATCTTATCTTTATACATATTGTATAGCTATCATCCCTCATCAGAGAAGACGTGATAAAGGAAGAGTCATTAATTTGAGAGTTTGGGACACAAATAGTTTTAAGAAGGTAATTAGGGAAACATGTATCCCTTACTAAAAGTTTATATTTACAAAAAAGTATTTGTGTATTTTTTGCTATGTAGAATACAATCGCTTTATAATAAACACATATATTAGCTACTCTTTAAGAAATATGGCATATTCATTGTGTTTTATTAGTTACTGGAAATATTTACTCAACTCAGTTGATATTTGTTTTATGCCATCAATTATTTTATTTTTATAATCTATTAAGGTTTTGACCTTAATGCAAATCAAGGTATAACTAAAATATTATAGAATATTTTAATACATAATATATATCATGGTATAATATAAATTGCCCTATTAACTTCTGAAGGAGAAGAATGTAGACTTGGTGTTTAATGAATGAGAAGATAGTTTAAGTAATTTACAGTACATTGC
The DNA here is from genome assembly GCA_001685075.1 of Bramus lutescens. NCBI lineage: Eukaryota > Metazoa > Chordata > Mammalia > Rodentia > Cricetidae > Bramus > Bramus lutescens. Next base: position 38,008 of record LOEQ01005636.1, read on the forward strand.
CCATTTGTCTCAAATCAAGTTAAATTTAATATTTTATAGGGGAAAGAATGAAAGTTCCTTATCATTATTGCAATGTGTGAATACCCTCCCCTTCAAATAAACCTAAATTTGATTCACAGCTTACTCTGCAAACCCAGAACTTTAAGCAATTTAGTTTTTCTTACTTCTTATAATTTTGCTGCAAGTTTAACTTTTAGACACCTGCAAATGGGAACTAAGACATTTGATGAAGATCTGTATCTTGCTTACTGTCTTGCAGAAAAGAGATAAATTGTTTATATAAGCCAGAAATTAACTCTCAAATTTCTTATGCTATTACTACATTTGAACAACTGCTTTTTGCAAGTTTACTGCATATATTCATGGGAACACTGTATACACTTCAGAGAGTAACTATAACATCTATTCCATAAGAATTGTCAGTGCCCGCTAACTCTTTTGTTACTCACAGCTCCCCTATTATTATTTACTTATTTATCTCTTTATTTATTTATTTTATATGTGATTTATTGAGTTCACATGATAGTTAAAGAATACACACATAAGCAGCTGTGAACATATCACACTCCAAATACCCTGTAATGGTGTAGGAATCTGATAGCTCAAAATATTTCTAAAGTGTGGGTAGATGTGTTAGTTTTCTTTCTGTTGCTAGATTAAATATGGAAGGGACCATTTTGTGGACTGTCTTACTGAGTGTTCTATTGCTGTAAAGAGACACGACATCCATGGAAATTTTTATAAAATAAAACGTTAAAACTGGGACTTGCTTATGGTTTCAGAGCTTTAGTCCATTTTCGTCACCACATGTAGGCGGCTATGGTGCTGGAGAAGCAGCTGTGAGCTCTATATCTGTATCCTTGGGCAACAGGAAGAGAGGACTAATGGACCTGGCATGGCCTATATGACCCCCACAGAATCAGAAACTCAGGATCACTCATGTCAATAAGGACCCAGAGAAAGACAGAGGTCCTTCATTGCTAAGGCGTCTCTGTCTCAACTCAGCACCCAACACTGAGCATCTCTCCTGGTTTCTATCCCAGACCCCCAGCAGAAGGGTGCAAGCTTGAGGAGCCGTACTCTCTTGAATATCATAAACCAATTTCACTGCATCCACAAAAGTTAAAGAAAAGAAAAGGAAAAAAAAGAAAACTTCCAAGCCACCTACAGTGACATACTTCCTCCAATAAGACCATGCCTTCTACTTTTTCATACAGTGCCACTCCTTGGTAACCAAGCATTCAAGTCTATAAGCCTATTAGAACTGGTCTCATTCAAACCACTACAGCAACAGATGGGTTTGTAAGCCTTTATCACACCACAGTAATTCTTGAGGTGAGTTAGAGCAGGAAGTGTAGAAGGAACCTTGAGGCAATCTATAGAAACCAAAGGAGCAGTAGAACTGGAAAGACAGGTAGAGACACACGCCCCCATCTTTAAACACGAAGCAATCTCCAGTTGATAACCTCTTGCAAATGAAATTTGGTTTACCCCAAGGGAATCTACCTAGGAAAACAAACTATTCTTTATTATTATTATTATTATTATTATTATTATTAT
>LOEQ01005636.1:39870-51391 GCA_001685075.1 Bramus lutescens
CTTTCTTTCTTTCTTTCTTTCTTTCTTTCTTTCTTTCTGTCTCTTTCTTTCTTTTTCTCTTCCTTCCTTTCTTCCTCCCTTCCTTCCTTTCTTCCCTCTTTCCTTCCTTTCTCTCTCTGTCTTACTCTTTCTTTCATAATTTTATCTTTTACATCTATTTCTGTCTCTTCTTTTTTCCTAAAGATTTTTTGTGTATATATTATGATTACTAGTGTTCTGGTTTTGTGTTTTTATGAGCTTCCATACATGTAAACAATTGTCTTCCTGTGTCTACATCAGTTTTCTGTGGTTTTCATGAATTCTTTTTCTTGTTTGATTGTTTTTTGCTACTCTGGTGTCTTAAATTTTATTTTATTGTTATCCATTAGATCCTGCTTATTTCCTAACAAGTAAAGAAAGGTGATGGATCTGGATGGCAAAGGAGTTAACAAAGAACTAGGATGAATAGAGGGACCAAAAATTGCTATAAGGACATATTATATGAAAAAAATACCCATTTTCAATAAAAATGAATCAAACAAAATCCTTAAAGGAATGCTGTTTGATGCTTCAGTTATCATAAGTCACTGCTTGACCTTTTTTTTTTATAAAGAGCCAGGCCTACCTGAAGTCTCGCAACCCATGACAGACTATCCCATATCAATTAGCAATCAGAAAAATCCTCCACAGACACATTACATCTCCAATCTGATGGACGGACTTCCATACCTGAAAGTCACTCTTTCCAATGTATCATGCTTGTGTCAAACTGACAGAAACTAGAAAGTGCATAAAACTTGCTTTGTTAAAAAAAAAACATAAATGTCATTCAGTGTGTGGCATCAGTTATTTCAGAAAGAATTACAGTGTGTATGCATGCTTAGATTATATAAACACTGGCAAAATTAGTTTTCTAGCAAAAAGCTTAATGAGTTTAAAACTTTTAAATATGAGCCTATAAAGGGAGGTCATATCAATATCCATATCCACTTAATTTGATTTGCCTTGGCTATATAGTGAGGCACCAGAGCCTGCTGTACTCATTCATACAGAAAATAAGTAGAGTCAATGAACTGGAACTTACTTTTGCAGGTAAGATAGGCTCGCTTCTTGAACCAATGGAACACATACACACAAATACACATACACACATATTTGGCATACATGTGTATATGTATATGACATGTATGTGTATGCATGTATGGTATGTGTCTTTTACTAGCATTAACTACAAGGTACTTTATAAAGGGAGGACATGCTTCCTAAGTTTACTATCACCATTTGCAACTATCACCAATGTCACCATTAGTTAAAATTTGTTATTTATTTCCTTTCCTCCACTTTAACACTAGTTTCGCAAGGGAAGGCTAAAAATTTAGGTGTTTGTGTAGCTTTGAAAATATTACCTTTAAGGAACAATTCAGTTTAATGTGTCTGGGTACAATTATTGTTTTTAATAATAATAAGAATTAATGACATGATAAGAAATAGACTAAATTTTTCATCCCTCGAAATGAAACAGCTGATTAACTGTGTTAGCCTTTGTGCTTCAAGAAGACTAATTTGGATGTACCTGCTTTACACACACATATAACATGACAGATATGTAAATAAATAGAGAAACTTAACTTACAAAGTAATTGAATGAAATTGGAAGGCTGATGGACAGAACATTAAAGTGTCTACTTCTTATTTAGCTTTAGGCACATTCACCTGATTTAAATAAGCTTGCATCCACTCTTGCTCTCATAGAGACTAGAAACTCCTCAGGAATCGGATGATAATAACTGAGATATTGGTCACTTAAATAAAAGCAATAGTTGGGAAGTTGTGTCACTGTTTATAGCATATACTTAAGTCATCATTCAAATTCATATCAAGAAAATAGGACAATGTAAATCCTGAGTACCTGTTAGTACATGTTAGTTTAATATGATCCTTTTTGTAAATTAAAAATCTGTTTTGAATTTGTATGTTTTAAAATTTGATTAAAATTTCTTTTATAATTTGTTGACATCCTAAATCAGAGCATGACAAGGCTTTAATCATTTAAATTCCATTTAGTTTTTATTAAGTAGCTTCTAAACCAATTTAACTAATGCACTGATGTTAATTAAAGGTTCTTCAAGACACAGCAAGCACAACACGAGTCTGGCCCTGGTGGATTTACTGCATGGGGCAGTGCAGGTTTTTTTTTTTTGTATTTCTCTTTCTAATGTTACTTGACTATTTGAAAATACTTTCTTTTCTGTCAACTTAGAAACACAGTGAAAAAGTAAACAAACACATACAATGGAACATTTTGTCATTATGCAGAATAAAAACAATTTTGGAGTGTTATTGATTGTCTAATATTAAATATAATTTCATTCTTTTGTGTTCACAGCATTCAAATTACCAGATAAAATTTTCTGCTTCCATCATTTTAGAATCTTTCATTTATCCTATAATATCAAACTTTTAAACATTTCTGTCATTTTTAATTTAACCTCCTCTTTACAGGTAACTAATGATTCATAGTATTTATATATTATAGACTCAAAATTACAAATTATTATGTAATAGAGTAAATAATCACTATACAGAAAAATAGATTCATTTATTAACCATGATCTTTTTCTGTAATGTAGATCTTATAAATAAAATAAGTCAGAATATATAAATTATAAAATGAATACTTACAAAAGATTTTTTACTTTGAATCCCAGTGCTTATTATGAAGTGGGAACCTATTTGATGTAGGAGGGTCATCTGTCTGTGTTACTTTCATTGGTTAATAAAGAAACTNAGCCGTGCGGGAGCCGGCCGGACAAAAAGCAGGCCTTCTCCCCAATCACTACACCTATTTCTCATTCAAGGCAAGCAATTAGCAACACCAGTTTCTTTCCAGCCCCCACACTAAGTTTTAGAATAATTTAAAAGAGATGTTGATTTGTGCCACAGTCTTAAATGAATCAGGCTATACTTTCAAACAGGTATCATTTCTATTTTATGCCATAATGATGCAGAAAGATTTTTTCTTTTTTCTCTCTTTTTAAGAGAAACCTTCACTTTGTATTGTCAGGAGGGCTCAAACTCCTAGCAACTGTATTGCCTTAGTCTCCCTAGCGCTGTCTTATATGCGCACACTGTATGATCTGATGCAATTCAAAATGTTTTGTCTTTTGATTTCATTTTTGCTTTTTAAAAGTAGTTGTCCATTAATGCAGATATCACTTGCCCTTAACTGAAGTAATAAATAGTAAAATAAATAATGAAATGTAATAAATTTAAAATGCTAGACTCTTTCAGCAGTTCATTCTGGGTGTTTAGTAATATAGATAAGAATATTGGTAGATGATATTTATCATTATACTCACTTACTCAGAAAGTAACATGAGGAAAGGGCTTTCTAACCATTTTTAATTGATTCATGCCATTGAACCTAGATAATAACTTTATAGTATCCTTAGTTGATTATTGTTTTTAATTTTTACTTTTTTATTGAAAAACAGACCTTGATTCTTTCCTCTTGAATTTAACTCATAAAATTTATTTTTAGATTGAAAGAGTTGACAGTTGACAGACTTTGATCTTTTAAGAGACTGTATATTTTGAACTTTTAAATTATTTAAATTTTTGAATCCCTAATGGACTTTTAAAGTTATATGTTTTTATCTATAATATTATCACGAAAAGTTGAGGATAAATAAGAAATGAAAGTCTACTATTTAGCGGTAATGTATTAATTTGTTAAGCTGACGAGTGGTGAATTGTGTCGGTTAGTTTTGGCTTACATGAACTTGGTTCATATTGGAAGTGGCATGTTCACCTAAGAAATTACCCTGTAGGCAAGTCTATGTGGCTTGCTGTAGGTGGGCCCCACCCTTTCGATATAGTGGTACTGCTGAGGTGTGAACATTGGTTGTAAAATAAATCAGGCTGAATTTGCCAAGCTGGAGAGCAAACCTGTAAACATTTCCTCATGGCCTCAGCTCAGTTTGAGCCTCCAGATCTCTGATGCTAGTTTCTGTCCTGACTTCCCTTCACAAGGGAATATCCACTTTACACTAAAACAACCCTCCTATATCCCTAGTAGGCTTTTTAACTGTTTAATTACAGCAAAAATAAAAAAAAATGAGGGCACTATAGATGTGTGTCACAAATATTCCAAACATATGTTAAATGCTTATTATATGTCACATGGAAAAAGAGATTAAATGATGACTTAGATCCTGAAATTAAGGTGTTGGTGATTTTCATTGCAATATTTTCATTTTAAAATTTTTCATTCATGGAATATTTATTATACTACAATTCCAGGCTTGTTATAACCATCATATACTAAGAAATATATGAACAGAATGAGGAAAATATTTCCTTTTCAAGAGTAAAACAAGGTAAATATCTGGTAATGCAACTAACTAGTAGAAAGGGTCAGCTAAAACTGGGAACTAAGGTCATGAACAAAAAGCACATATAAATAGACAAAACCCAGCAGTAGAGTTTGACCTATCAATCTATACATTAAACAAAGCATGGTGAAATTATAGAAAATTGTGTATTTTATGAGCAAAACCTAAAGTTCTTATTAAGGACTAAAGAGATGACAAATATTAATGAACGAACTGTGGGTCTAATGAGAATAATTAGAGGATAAGAGCCCCTACTGCTATTGATCCAGGATAGATTCCCAGGACCCACATGGTGGAAAGAGATAAGCAGCTCCCACCGGTTCTCCTCTGACTTCCGCATGTGGGCTTTGACACACACACGCAAACCACAAAACAAGCTAATTAGTTTAAATAAATATATTCAAAATCAAAAGAAAAAACAATGTGAAGAAAAATAAGCTTATGTCAAACTGGAGAATTCTGAAATATGTCCCAAAATTATTTTAGCAAATTTGGCTTGGTTGAAATTACATGGATGTATATGGAAGATACTAGAAGACCACAAGCTCTGTGGATGCTGTACCTGCATCAACTGTGACAAAATAAAAAGTGTCTTTTCTAGAACAAATGAAGGCAAATTCAAACGTGCTGCCTTCCCAAGTGAGTTGCCACTCCTTTTCATTTTCAACAAGGCAACTGAATGTAGTCAAGTGTGGTGGTTCATTCCAATAACACTATTACTTTAGAATCTGAACTAAGATCATCATGGGTTTTAGGCAAGTCTGATCTACATAGTGAGTTTTATAGTTCAGAGTAAGATCAAATGTCAAAACAACAACAAAAGTGAATTAGACTCAATTTGTGTTCTCACTCCCCCAAAAAGAAGAACCATTTACACTTTTTTTCTCCAAGACTTCTGTTAGCATTTCTACACTATTGTGGTAGACCTACAGAAATCAAGACACTCTGGACATAAATCAGAATATGATATTATTACATGAGACAGATAGACAGATTAGTGACACAAACATATATAGATAATATTTATATGCAAAATACATACATGCATAAATATTAAACAGAGGAAATAATGAGTTAAGATAAATTTCAGTGGGTAGAAAAGTTAAAACTATGATATCTTGAGGAATTAGATTTAATTTGATTCAAAAGTATTAGAAATCTAGTTTCAAGGCTCAACTAGGTGGGACATCCTCTACATAATACAATAGAAAAGTTTCTGCATTGAGACTGCTAACTAAGTGGAATCAATCACAAGTCATACAGAACGATTTCAGTTCCAGAAACAACATGTGATACAAAATGGGATATTTACCAGAAATGTGAGGACACAAGGTGACACAATGTGAAAGGCAACATGCAATGCATACCTGAACAAGAACATTTCACATGTTCACAGGTCCTGGCTGCAATGCATGTAAATAAACAGTTTGATTTGTAAGATCTCTCACATCCTATACTCTTATTAAAAAAAATAGCCAAAACTCTAATGTGTGCAGTTTACACCAACTCTAGTGGAAAAAAATTACAGAACTTGATTATTAATGAGCATATGGCATTAGTAACTCTCCCCATTTGATTCATAAAGTCACAAACTGTAGCCATAATAAGTGAATGACAAAATTGCAGATTTTCATAGTAAATATTTGTTAAATAAACAAACTGCATCATGAATGAATACATCACATCAGTATTTTTGGCTTTCATTTTAAATCTGTGTGATTATATCTAGACTGAAGCTTTATCAGAATTCTCTTTCCTGTGAGTCAATAGATAAGGTGAGCAATGGAAGAGTCTTTTAAATACAGAAAGAAGGAAGTAGAGATTTTTCAGTGACAGGAGGGTTCCTTATTTATCAATAGACCTGACTTTCATTAAATGTATCTGTAACTAATTGCTTCTTTCCTGAATTTTCTTCCATCTTTTTGATTTTCAATCCAGGTGAGCTTATCAACTTGAGAGAACTCAGATCCTGTATGCTAACCTTTTCCAAGGTCAGAGGCCTTGAAAAAAGGTACAAATTTGATCCTGTCCTATTAAGAACTCAGTTTGTACTAATAGGACTCCTCCAGCATGCTTCTGATTTCTTGGTTGTTAAAGGTACAATTGCAACAGCCAGTTTTCTGTTGTAAATCTAATCTATGTAATACACAAGTTAATTTGTTCCACAGATAGTGGTACTTATGAACCCACATGTGTGTTCATACATCCACACAATCTGGTATAACTATATACATTTACATTCATACAAACACATTATGCTGGGTTATATAACTACTCTGGTTAGTACAATAAAGAAATCAAACCAGAATATAAAGATTTGATTTGAACAAGAGCCATCTCTTAATTTTAAGAGATGATAGTTCATCAAACAGCCATGGCCATTTAATCTAAACTAACCTATAAAATTAACAAATGCTTTTTATTTGATCAGATATAACTTGCCAAAATAGAATCTCCCCATAATTATAGTTTGGGAAGGGTTATGTTTCTGTCTTATCAGGATAATAAAGGTATCCAGCTAAGGAATATAAACACCATTGGACAAATAAGGCATTTGAAGAAAAAGGACAAATCATCCAAAAAAAAAGAGACTCAAGAAAAAGAGTAAATTGGCCTATTGGTTTATCATATTCTCAACATGATAAAATTTTATAAATTCCCAAATATTTGTCTCTGCTACTCTCTACAGATATGTAATGCAAATGGTTTTTCTGTAGTCCCAGTCAAGTTTACAATTAAATCTGGATTTGATGTTGGAGTGTGGCTTTCTCCTTTTCTAAATCAAAGTATGCTCATTAAAATAAAATCCAAAATTTTTGTCTCATGTCAGAAGAGCCACCTCATATGGGGCAGAAGAAAAACAAATATTAATGGACCACTATATTGTCATAATCTCATATCCTTTGGTTTTATGTAGACTCATGAACAACTCTCCTTAATGTATAAATTATATATATATATATACATATAGATATATAATTTTCTCATGGTCATATAGAGTATTAATTAATTCTAGGGAAAGGTTTCATCTATGTTTCTGTGCATGATTTCGAGGTTGAATAACAGTTTTCTTCAGTGAGCTATGGCAATGCCTAGCTTGAAGTCTCCAAAAGGAGAATGAGGCCCCACAACAATAATTTTCCCAGGACTATGATAACATCACTAAGCTGACAAACACAACCTAAAGATCGACTTTTGGTCTGCTAGTGCTCAGATCAATTTCTAGGTGATTAGCTGAGATGACCCAGCCTCATAGACTCCTTACTCTAGCCAGGATTTAAGACAAGTCCTGCGCTTCCCCATTACACAGAACCTGAATAAGTGACAGAGCTACCTCTCCTATGTAACTTGTTAACTTGACAAATTAACCCAAATTTTTCTTTTCTTTTTTTTTTTTTAAGCAAAGATCCTTTATTTTATGCAAGTTTGCTAACTCGGCCTCTCCACATGTCCAACGTATTGAAATAAACGGAGAGCCCCGAGCTCAGTTAGAGTTGAGTTTTTATAGCAGTAAAGGTGGGGGTGAGGGGTTTCTGAGGTTCAGGACCCCTGATTGGCTAAGATTTGTCTAGGGTTGTCCTGGTGAGTGTGCTGGCAGGTGATCTTATCTACAGTGGCTGGAATCTTAGGCATTTCCTTTGGATGCTCTGTCCTAGTGCCTGCAGAGGTCAGGAGAGGATATCAGATCTCCTGGGAAAGGAGTTACTGACAGTTGTGATCAACCATGTTGGTGCTGGGAACGGAACCTGGCTCCCCTGGGAGAATGAGCCCTACCTACATCTACAGCCCATGCCCTAACTACAGCCCATGCCCTAACTACAGCCCATGCCCTACCTACTAGCCATCTCTCCAGGCCCTACATCATGAAGTCAGAGGATGCAAAACCAATGTATAAAATTCAATCTGTGGAATGAAAGTTATGTCCAATTATAAGTGGGGAACTGAGGTTCCAAGCCTCTGTCACCTCACCTGACGTCATTCAGCCAGTACCGACCATGACTTTGAAAACCAATGTGAGACGGTCTAGATCTGCATTTTCTCCACCAGCTGGGCACTGTTGACTTTAATGCTTTCAAGCCTTTGGGAGGGAGGCAGTTTGTATTCAGTACTCACTAGCCTGGCCTGCAGTATTTGGGAGAGCTGTTTCCCTCACTTAAATAAACAAGTAACTACCACTCTTCATTCTCGGTTACCAAATAGTTACCCTGGCAGGAAACTTCCCTGCAAAGCTATGCCAGTAATCGGAGGAGTTAGGCTTTGTCCTTTGCCACCTGGGGCCCCAGTTCCATTTGTCTCCAGGACCTCTCCTTCAAATTCTGTAAACACCACCCCACTTGACAGTACACCCTCATTCCTTAGGTTCTCTGGTTACTCCAAGTCCTCAGCAGCAATGACTACACTGGGGAGTCAGAGGTGGATTTATCTGGAAATCATTGAGACTCAGGGTCCCTGGTGTCATAAGCCCCTTCGCTAGGTATTATTTCTATAAGTAGCTGTTTTAGCAACGGCTGCAGAAGTATATAAAGAAGGGATATTTTCACTTCCTTTTTCCTCCCTGTCATAGATCCCGTGTAGTTGGGGGGTAGGGGGATGGCCATAGGTACCTGGAAATATCATTAAGAAGTCACGTTGCATGTTTATTGGAGCATCCTTCTGTGGTACAAAGCCACACTGTCGAGACTGTTGCTTGCTATCCAGAGTAAGAATAGATATCAGGGGTTCCCTAGGAATCACAGAGGAAGATATTTGGTGTCCTCTCTGTCCTCTGCAACCCCTCACATGTATATATACATGGATATGACACACACCAAAAATGTGCAAGATACAGAAGCAATTAATTTTCCTTGTGACAAGGTCTTTTGATGCTATTTATGCTGGCATGAGACTCGCTGTATATAACTATGTTGGTTTGGAACTCTGCATTCTCCTGCTTCCTTTCCTCCAGAATTTTGGGGTTACAGGTGTACCCATGATGCCCATCAATAAAATACAACTTCAGATTTGCTTTATTTTTTTTCTAGACAGTTTTTTTTTTGGTGTTAGTTGTTGTTATAGAGCCAGCCACGATAAGCTAAATATGAACAGATCACCAAAAGGGAGTTGTTTACTTCCAACCATTATCACCTGCAAGTATAGGACTCAGCCCTGACAAGTTTAATGGAGGATTGAGTCTCAGTAGTTTACCCTGAAACAATACCTGGTTGCAGGAAGAACCATAAACTAAGATTACTGGAGCATAATCCAAATTTTTCTATTCAGGTTCCCCTAAAAGTTCTGTAACCCCACCCCAGATAGCAGGAAGTAAATTAAAAATACAGCATTCACAATCCCAAGGGATGGGGTGGGTGGTTTTTAGTCATTCCATGGGTTACGGCTATTTGTCATTGTTTGGGGGGATTGGGTTGGTTACAAGTTGTTATTCGATATAGTCAGGACAAAAGTTGAACAAACTAGATTAGGTTAAGAATTATAGATATAATAAGATAAAGAGATAGATTACTGAATCCACTTTTAAAAATCAACTACTAGTTTTAAACATTTATGTTTGATTGCACGTTTGTATATTGTATACAAATACTGTATATTGATGCAAAATTGAGGTTAATTTTGTTAAAACATACTATGCATGTATTTCTAATCTTGTTCAAGGTACTGTACCTATACAACACATTTAACAGTGTAATGCAAATTTCTAATCCTTGAAAATTATTATTTCCAACTGTTTGGGTTAATAAGGAATGCAGGTTAGTAATTAGTCACCTATTATAATCGAACTTGTAGTTACATTAGGTGTATTTTCAAGGTCAAACGGGATATAATTTAGATAGACAGGTTGATGCCGTAAAACAACCAGTTCAGAATTAGGATATTAAAAGGGTTATTTATTTAAGGGGAAATCTTACAGATCACCATCCTAAACAACAGTCCTCTGAGCACAAACAGGAACAGAATCTTGCAGCCCAATGGGAGCCAGAAGCAAAAGAGCAGGTGCATGGTTCCCACCGCTTTTTAAACTATAAGACCCCATGCCCAAGTGGGCTGGTATCTTAAAGTCTATTGGCTGAAGGAACAGTATGTGCTCCCACAGCAAGAGGTCATCTTCAACGGTTCAGGAATTTTCAGAATATGAAATTTCCTGTCTGTGCCAATCTATTCCAAAGAATATAATGGGCATCAAACAAACTCTACATGTGTTTACATTTTTGTGGCAAAAGTAAGCCATTGGGCAATAAAGTACCCTGTCTCAACTGCTAACAGTGTGCTGTCCAAATTGGTAATTGAAGACTAGATAGCTTTAGTTATAGTTTTCCTTATTTGTACGGTTTAAAGTGTAAATGGTCTAGAGACATTAAAAGACAATTTGATAATGTAAATTTGAATAGAAAGTGAATTAGCTACAAACTTTTGTACTCATCAAGATAGGATAGATTCAATTATTGTCTATTAATATATCAAAGGCAAATTGACTAGACATTGCTTATGTATTTAGGGCCTGTATATATTGTATATATTTATTTTACTTCTTGTATATATTTTTCTTATAATAGTTATACCTTTTTATATAAAAAAGAAAAATATAGTGGTGTATATTATTTATGTTTAAATAAATAATGATTGCCTGAATATCAGAGTCCAAAGCTGCCACACTTGTCAGCCACGTAGGACAGGCAATGGTTGCACATATTTTTAAACGAAGTACCCATGCTAGTTAGCTATGTGATCAGTTGTGTGTGTGTGTGTGTGTGTGTTTGTGTGTGTGTGTGAATGATAGACTGCACTACATAAAAAGTAAACATAAATTCATAATATTTTACATGGAAGCTGTAGTGTGTCTCATTGTGTCACACTGCTTACCTTTTATTCCATTTGTCTCTACTTGCAAGGTTTTTGTTTGTTTGGTTCTGTTTTGCTTAGTTTTGTGATTTTCTTTTAAATTTAGTTTTGTTTTTCGGATATTGCAAGGGCAGAGAGCAGATGAGAGGAGGAGGTAAGTGGGGTAGAATGCATGTTATTAAATCCACAAACAATCAATAAAAGCTGAAGAAAAAAAAGAAGTTGGATTTAAATACAAGAGTTTTCAAGTCTCTTACAGGTTTTCCCAGCAATGATTTTATTATTATTATTATTATTATTATTATTATTATTAT
>LOEQ01005636.1:51770-62604 GCA_001685075.1 Bramus lutescens
AGTCAAGACTCTTGCCAACCCTAAAATGGGTCCCTTCACCGAGATATCTACTTCCCTGCTCCCACAACCATCTTTCTTCTATCCCAACCGTCCCAATCCCCCAAGCTCCAGCAATGATTTTAAATTCTTGTTGATGTCATTCACTTTGTCCAATTGTGGTGCTGCTACAGTGAACGAATACAAAACAGAGAAAATGCTATTCATTAATGTGAAGCATCAGTTTGATATTTATTTATCCAAACTTTATCCATATCATATAACCAGAGCTCAGTTTGGTTAAATGCAAAGTAAAACACACATAAATGTCCAAAAAAAAATTGTATTTTCCTTAGTGGTATGATTTCACTTTTATAACTTGCATTTAAAACTATTATGCTTTTAAAAAAGCATCTACAGAGATGTAGTGATGGCAAAGCTTACAGTAATTAAAATGAAGTGACAAAACCAGATTAAGTATTAAAATAGTATCACGTACCTGGTCTGTCTTTTTTATATGAGTGTTCAATGCATGTTAACATCTATTCTGTTCAATGCATAAATAAGTTATGTGTGTAAGTGTTCTAGCATAATTTTCATCTTGATTTTCTCATTTTGACTAATCTTTTTTATTATTCCTTTTACACTTGTCTTCTTCACATATGCTTATTTAAAGAAAAACAGGAACACACAAGCTTCTGACTTAGTGTGGATTCCAGAGATACCAGTGCTGTAGCAAATTAAAAGATGGTCCCCTAGAGAGATAAGGGCTTCTCCACATCCAGCACGGAAAAGAACATTGACTGTGAGTAGATAACAATTATTTGGTGATTAGTTAAAATATGAGTAAATTAATTACCTGGGTAATTTGGAAAGTTTCTTCCCATATTTATACTTTGCTTCCACTTCCATTTTCATGAAGGCACAGAGACACTGACAAGCAAGAGACAATGAAAAACTTCTCTGCTCCCTAACTAAATGTCACTAGCTGTGGAGGAGTCCCAAGAGGCAAAATGCAATGAAAGTAAGCACACTGAAATTCTCTGGGGAAACTTTTGACTCAATTCTCCAAGAATGGCAGAAGAAAAGAACAGAGGTCTGTCAAGTACCGGAGAAGATCATCGCAGTCAGTCCCAAGAGAAATGCTTAGAAAGTGGGCATAGCTTTTGTAGTTTTTAAAGCAAGCCTGCCCTCAATCTAACACTTCAGTCAGTGCCCATTAAACTGCACAGTAACCTACTTCAAAGATAGAAATATGGGAAAAGCAAATGACAGCTTGAAATCCCATAAGCAGTGTCTACATGGGCGTGATTTGAAAAAAAAAATAAATGAACATTTTAGGTTGGGGACTGCTGGTAAGTTACTGAGACTGAAGAAATCTGAAAGGGCAGTGGAGTTGAAAAATAGAGAATGCTTAAGTAAGACTCGGCACAACTATGCACTAGAATTAATTTTGAGACTGCTCAAAATATTTTATACATTACCAGTCCTTACAGACTTAGTACTCCTTAAACTTATCAGAGAGCTTTTTACTCATATGTTTAAGGAAAAAATACTTTGATGGCATAAAAATCTTTATTTGCTGAAAAAAGCATTAAGGAAATTCCAGAAATTACTAAACTTAACACAAGTTATATAAAAACTCGTTACTGTTTCAAGAAGAATGCCATGATTATCTTCTTGCTATGAAGAAAATTATTAGTAATGCATGTTGTTTACATAGTTGGTAATATGCGAAAGCCAAAAGATGTGACCCTGTTTCCAAGTTGACCAAAGTTCAGAACGTTGGAACTTTCCTCTCGTTTCTTCAAGATTTTTGTGCTTCTACCACAAAGTTCCCACCTAGATTTTGATCAGAGAGTTCTTCTCTGTCAAAGTTATTGTCTACAGGTGTGGCTAATGGCCAGTCTCTTGTGCCCCAGGAATAGAGAAGTAGATTGTTCCCACCTCAAACAAGAGGTTAAAAATCCAACTAATTTCCAGTTCCCTTTATGGAAATAACCTGGGATTCTACCCAGGGAAGGGTTTGCCTACAGATTACTATGGCCTAGGGTGTAAGTAAGCATGACTTATTTTGTTCTAGCAACACAATGTTCAGCTATGAATGTAGCCTGCAACTTTCAATGGTATGTTAATTTCCTTGTATCCTGTTAATGCCATCTTTTGTCTTACTCCCACATTTTGGGGTCAGGGGTATTTTAAGGAGTTGGAAATTAAACACGAGTGAATTTTCATTACTCACTAAAATTCCTTCCGATGTTATCCTACATGTTTATTCATTTTATTATTTTCATTTGCATCTTCATATTCTTTCTTATATTTCTACCTCACTCATTTACCCTGGGAAGAGATATTTTTGTTGTGGCTGGTCCCCGACAATAATATACTAAAGTAAATGAAGAATTAGATGAATAAATCTTCTAAAACAATATTGCTTCACAAATAATTTAAAATTTGTCATGTTTAAAGCTATAATGGACATTTATTATATTTTAGAATTTATCTTATAAAATCTCACTCTCTTCATAAAATTCTTTGTCATTTGATTCCATGAGAGAATAGAAGCTATTTTGTGTGCATAAATGTACATATCTATTTATGGGTATGCCTACAAATGTATGTATGGAGGTCTACTTCAGTGAATACATGTACAAGTCAGATGTTGATCAAAGACATGTGTATTCTTCTATCAATCTCTACCTTTGTAATGAGTTGGTTTTTTTTTTTTTTACAAATCATTATTTATATGTGTTGCTGTTTTGCTTCTATATATGCCTTTTAGAACACCATGTGTATGCCTGGTGACTGTGGAGGCAAGAAAACAGGTGTAAGCAGTTCTACCTGGAAGTCGGACTACAAAGCTGTGAGCTACCAGCCATGTAGGTTCAGCATTACTGAACTGGGTTCTCTGCAAAAGCAACCAGTGCTTGTACACACTGACGCATCCTCCTGGTATGTCTTTATCACATTTACTGAGACAGTATCTTTCACTAAACCTGGTGTTCACTGATTCAGCTGACAATTAGGAGTTATATTCCTGTCTGTCTCCACAACAGAGGAATAAGCCTTGCTTTTTTAATTGACTGACAATATTGAGACAAAGATGCTCATGCAAGATCATCAACTCAGCTAAGAATTATTGTTTTAGTAGAAGCTAACATGGTAGAAAAATTCTAATATTCTATGTTTTCTTTACTTCCAAGGTTTTATGATCTGATAATACAATGATTTTTACCTCTTATTTATAACATTCTTTATAGAATATCACATATATAATTTATTTCCCATAGCATTTGGATTAAAATATTATTATTAAATTTACAACATTAGTCAATGTAATTTAATTAAATCTTCATTATTTTGGTAATGTTTTGTGTTATTTCCATAAAATCCCTTTGGTTGTCACATGAATATTATTTTTTGTAGAAAATTGAGTAAATTAATTTAAAAAACAATGTGAATAGTTAAGGCTCCAACATTTTCTTTTTTCTCTCTCTTTATAATTAATTATCTTCTTAAAAAAATCTTTTCTCATTTTACATACAAATTACAGTTCCCACTCCTCCCCCCACTCTCTCCACCTTACCCCCATCCCACCTCACGCATTTTCCTTATATAGGGTAAAGCTTTCATAGGGAGTCAAAAAAAATAGCACATTGCTCTGAGGCAGGACCAAAGTCCTCCCCTGCTACATCTAGGCTGATGAAGGTATCCCTTCAAAGAGAATTGATTCCAAAAAGCCGGTACAAGCAGTAAGGATTAATCCTAGTATCAACTGCCCCACAGTCTGCCCCAGCCATACAATGGTTACCCACTTTCAGAGGAACTAGTTTGTCAGACAGGTCAGTGAGTTCCCCTTAGCTCAAGTAAGCTGTTTCTGTGGGTATCCCCATCATGGTCTTGACCCCTTTGCTCATATTATCACTCCTTCCTCTCTTTAGCTGGACTTTGGATGCTCAGCCCAGTGCTCAGGCTGCAGTATTTTCTAAAAATTGAAATGTACTCAAATATTGAATTATATTTCCCCCGAATAGCATTCAATATCTTAATTGTATATTCATATTAGGTTGTTATAAATGTGATGAGTGTGTTTCACAAAAAAATATAAATTGCTTAATATCAAACCTTAATTCTTTCTGAATATATATATATATATATGAGTGATTTGCATGCACATATATACGTTTACCATGAATATGACCGGTGCTTATGGAGGCCAGAGGAGGAAACTGGATCCACTGGGACTGGAATTATGAAGGATTATGAACCACCATTTGGGTTCTGGGACTTAATACTGGGTTTTCTGCAAAACCAACAACTTCTCTAATTGAATGAACCGTCTCTCCACCTGCAATCATTCACTTTTAATAATCTTCTAGGAATGTATCAAATCCTAATTAGTACTCATTCACAAACTGTCATTTTTAATTTTAATTTTTATTTTAAATTTAAGGAAAGCAGAGGCATAGCAAAACTTCTAAAATTTGGTTTATGTTCATTGATGACAACTTAAAACGTCTCCCAACTAGTTTATTTTAAAATTTAATCATATGTCAAAATACTAAAACTCATTGTCAAGCTTAATTGTAATAAGTACATTTTAAATACTTTTATTTTCTGAAAAAGATAACTGAAATCAAGAAATATGTCACTTGTAAGAAAAAACAGCAATGTTAAATGTATATCAGTGAATATAAAATAGGTTAGAAATAATTTACAAATGATGAAAATGTGGTTGCTTGAAAATTTCTTTGGTTTTCTGTAGAATGGTTGGAATAAATTACATCATTTCACTTAGATAAACCATGAACTGGGGAAGGTGGTTTATGTCTGTTCTTGTGACTTTCTTAAATTTTCATTTATAACATGAGTTTTCACAACAAATGATAGTCTCTTTACACAGGGCATATGCTCCAGGAGAGCAGAAACTAGTCACAGATATGCGTGTAGAACTCACTAAACATTGAATGCATGCGGGATTAAATGTACTTCATAAGAATATTCAAGGGTTTATGCCTTTTTTGTCCTTTTTTTCTTGTCCTCTTTGCCTGTCATTTCTTACAGGCTCTTTCCTGAAAACAAAATGCAGGGGAAGATGATGTGGCATGTCCTTCTGTGTTGTAGGAGGCCACTTGTTCATTACCTGACTGCCCAAATTCCTGAAATAACCGCAGGGAAACTGTATTAATTAAATCATTGCTTGGTCCATTAGCTCTAGCTTTTTATTGGCTAACTCTTACATGTTATTTTAATTCATCTCCATTAATCTGTGTATTACCATGAGGCAGTTGCTTACCAGCAAAATTTCCACATGTCTGTCTCTGGTGGTGGGTCCACGGCTTCTCTCTGACTCCTCTTCCTTTCTCCCAGCATTCGGTTTAGTTTTCCTCACCTACCTCTATTCTGCTCTGCACAGGCCCAAGACATTCTTTCTTAACTAATGGTTTTCACAGCATACAGAGGGAAATCCCACATCACCTCTCCTTTTTTGTTTAAATAAAAAAGGAAGGTTTAACTTTAACATAGTAAAATTACATATGACAAAACAGGTATCAAGCAAGAATCACAGTTACAATATTTATATCTACTTTATCTTTTATCATAATTAACAAAAACTATATCTACTTTTCATCTATTCTTCAACTCAATCAAAGACTCTAGAAGGATGCATTACCTAAGTAAACAGAAAGTACATTGAAAACAACTTCCAAAACTCTAGAATTGACAGAGATATCTCACTGCCTGTAAGTCACCCAAAGTTCTTCTGTAGCATTGGTGCAACCACCTTCAGCCTATAGGCCCACAGTATTTAACAGACTTTTTCATGAAGCAGAAAACCTCAAAGATAGTTTCTGTCTTTATTGGCAGTGTGTCAGTCTCTTTCTTCTGTGTCCTACAGAATGTGTGGCAGACTCTTTCATGAAGCAGAAACCCCGAAGGACTGTCTCGCCTTCTTTAGGCAACTTCAGCAGTCATTTTTCTGTGGGTCCTGAAGGTCCAGTTCACATAACATAACCTCAAGCAGTCTAGGCAAGAGCAGTTTCTTGCACAAATGGCTAAAAAACTTCATAAGGAGCCTCTTTGATGCCATCTTCCCCTTGAAATAATTGGTGCCATCAGGACAGATGTGTCTCATTATCATGAAAAGTTCTAAGTTTTACAGCATTTTAAATGCCATATTCTGAAGGTCTCTGAAAGACTGAAAGAATACCTAACTGAAATATATCTCTATATATCTAGAAAACTTAACTAGTATGACTATTATAGATGATTATCTTTTAACCTATATTTTTAATTATACATTGCATTTTAAATGAGTTATACAAAACAGAATACGTTAATCAAGAGTAGAAATACACATATAACAAAATTGATGTTAAATTCGTATCAATAAAGCAAGATCCATACCAATTCAAAGCTCTATAGCATATCCTCCTTTAATGTAAAGAAACATTTACAGCTCCCCTGCCCAGGCCTGGAGGCCCAGATGGGGGTACCCCAGACTGGGGCCCCACTGGATGATGGCGGGGCCTGGATGAGCAGTGTGGAAGGCAGCAAGGAGGGCACTGGAGGCAGTGAGGGTGTTGGAATTGATGGGGGCCCTAATGCAGAGGGTGTGTGGAGCCCTGACATCGAATAGAATTTTCAAGAGGCCCTGGCCATATATCCTCCGTGTGGCCGAAGCAAGATCATCTTGTCAGATGAGGGTAAGATGTATAGCTGGAATGAACTCATTGCCCATTACATCAAGCTGAGGACAGGGAAGACAAGAACTCGCAAGCAGGTCTCCAGTCACATCCAGGTTTTGGCTAGAAGGAAATCGAGAGAAATTCAGTCCAAGCTGAAGGACCAAGTCTCCAAGGACAAGACCTTCCAGATGATGGCTACCATGTCTTCAGCACAGCTCATCTCTGCACCTTCCCTCCAGGCCAAGCTGGGTCCTTCTGGCCCTCAGACTACTGAGCTTTTGCCAGTTCTGGTCCAGAAACTCTGTGCCACTGTGGAATGTTCCAGACTTGAAGCCTTTCTCCAAGACATCATTCTCTGTGTCACTGACTCCCCAGTCCACCGACCTACCAGGGCATGAGCCTCTGCCAGCCCTCTCACCCCTGCCCCTGCCTGCTCCATCTCCCCNCTCCATCTCCCCCGGCCTGGCAGGCTCGGGCCCTGGGCACTGCACGCCTACAGCTGGTAGAGTTCTCAGCCTTTGTGGAACCCCCAGTTGACTTGTTCCAGAGGCACCTGTTTGTCCACATCAGTCAGCAGTGTCCCAGTCCTGGATCGCCGCCCCTGGAGAGTGTGGACGTGCGACAGATCTATGACAAGTTCCCTGAGAAAAAGGGTGGCCTCCGGGAGCTGTATGACGGAGGGCTACCCTATGCCTTCTTCTTGGTCAAGTTCTGGGCGGTCCTGAATTGGGACCCAAGTGGTGAAGAGGCAGTGTAGGCAGCGGTGGCTTCTATAGAGTGAGCAGCCAGTATGAGAGCTGGGAGCTCATGACACTTACCTGCTCCTTCAAGGTCTGCTCCTTTGGCAAGCAAGTGGTGGAGAAGGTGGAGACAGAGCAGGTCCAGATGGAGGATGGGTGCTTTATGCACCGCCTGATGTGTTCCCCCATGTGTGAGTACCTGGTTAACTTTCTGCACAAGCTGAGGCAGTTGCCCTAGCGCTACATGATGAACAGTGTCTTGGAGAACTTCACCATCCTCCAGGTGGTGACCAACATGGACAGTCAGGAATTGTTGCTGTGCACTGCCTACGTCTTTGAGGTCTCCACCAGTGAACATGGAGCCCAACACCATGTCTACCGCCTGGTCAGGGACTGATGTGGTCTCACAGTTGGTTGTCCTCAGAATACCCCCTTCCTAGGAAGGAGCCTTTGGCTCTCCCTGTACTCCTCATTTGGTAAAGATGCCTGATGATAAAGAGGCCTGATTTCAAGCTTGAGCAAGGAGGGCTGGCTCCTATTAGAGGGGAACCCCAAAACTTGTTGAGCTGAATGAGCTGACCTCACAGGGAGCATTTGACAGGACACTTCACTCCTGGGCATCAGGGATTAGGGTCAGGAGTGCATTGCCCACAGGTGCAGCGCAGGTCTTTCAG
Source organism: Bramus lutescens (assembly GCA_001685075.1). Classification (NCBI taxonomy): domain Eukaryota; kingdom Metazoa; phylum Chordata; class Mammalia; order Rodentia; family Cricetidae; genus Bramus; species Bramus lutescens. Next base: position 59,850 of record LOEQ01005636.1, read on the forward strand.
TTCTACAGGGCCCCTCTGTGCTCTTCTGCAGAAGGGAGCCAGGCAGTGTGGAGATACTACTCATTGTCTTGTACCCTTCCTGTTTTCTACCAGCCCCATGTCTGCCTCTCCCCCACACCCTTTCTCTGATCTGGGATGTCAAGATTAAAGATAACGGCTTCCAGCTGGGGGTAGAATGAAGCGGGACCAGATTTTTTTTTAAATATAAGGAGATATTTATACAGTGTTAAGATTAATGTTATCTCAGCTAGGGCAAGCAGTGGGGTCGGACTTCTTAATCTCATCCCCATTTTAAGTGAGCCTCAGACCACCCTGCCACCTTCCTTTCCCCAAGACTGATGGATTATGTTCCGAAGGAGAATAAATCGATTTTTACCAAAAAAAGCAACATTTACAAACAATATTTGGGAATATGGGTGTTGTTCTCTTCAAACTGCTCCCTGCTGTTTATTGGGTGAAATAATTTTTTGAGTGTGTTCACGGCGACGTTTTATGGGTTCTCCACATGTTCTCATCCTCTGTGGAAATAAAAAAGAACCTATTTTTCAAAGCAACATATTCTTAGACCCAAATTTTGAGGTCAAGATACCTTAATGTTGGTTTATCATAGCAGCCCATACACCAAAATGTCTCTTGCTACATGACTTTTAATAGTCAAAAAATTTGAAGAAAACACAATAGTATACATAATCAAGACTGCATATTTCTTCTTTATGTGGATTATTAGTTTTACTCTATTGCTTCTTCTACAAGTTTAATATTTATTTTATTATCTTATTCATTTAATCTATGACTGTCTGTACTCTTTGATATTACATTTATTTACTCTACTATCTTTGTTCTCTCTCCCAAGCCTACATACATTTTTTAAACACACTGTGTCTCATTTAGAGGTCTTTTATGTCTGAATCTGTACAATTGTGTATCTGAAATCATTTTTTGTCCAAGAGTACTTTTTAAAATGCTAAACATCTTGTTCTTAGTGGCCCAATGTATTGGTTCTACCTCTCTCATGCTTTAAACATGGTAGAGGCAGTTCACTTCAGATTCTAGGACTGCCAGGTGGGAGCCATCCTCACGACCTTAACTCTGAGTGCACCGTGCAACATATAAACCCTTTTTATCTGAGTAAAAGCTAAATTCATCATGCAGCACACTGCGTAGTCTATAAATATCTTTGAGTATGGTTGCAGGCATCCACCTTGCTCTTTTGCTGTACATGCCTAGTAGACCTGATCCTGCTGCCTGAACTGGAAGGAGTGCTAAGGTGTGGGCATGGTCTCAGCTAATTTCCTCCTGACCCTGAGTGGGCACACAAACACCAGGGCCCACAAATGCCATTCAAATGTTCCATAGCTGGAGTTCACACTGGCAGTATGGCTCAGGAAGTCACGTTTCAAAACCTTGTGGCTTTTATTCTGTTACCACTTAATCAGGAAAATCTCTCTTAAAGGAGCTGCTGCACTCTGCCAGTGCTCCCCCCAAAAAATGTAGCTAAACTTTGCTTTTCTGTGTCTAGAATTCATTTCCAAGCTTTCTCAACTTTTATGTGGTAAATAGTTAAGCATATTGGTGCAACAATTTGTTGTTGGAGGCCACTTATTCATTTCCCGGCTGCCCAGACTCTCAAAATGACCACAGAGAAACTACATTAACTAAATCACTGTTTTGACCATTAGCTATAGCTTATTATTGGTTAACTCTTACATGTTAATCTAACCCATCTCCATTAATCTGTGTATTGCCATGTGGCAGTGGTTTACTGGCAAAGTTTCGGCATGTCTCTCTCTGGTGGCAGCTCCTTGGCTTCTCTCTGACTCTGCCTCCTTTCTCCCAGCATTTGGTTTAGTATTCCCTGCCTACCTCTATTTTGCTCTACACAGGCCCAAAACATTCTTTATTGACCAATGATATTCACAGCATACAGAGGGAAATCCCACATCAATTCTGTATATATGTTCCTTTTATTGGCTAATGAATAAATCATTTTTAGCCAATGACTTAAGGAGGAAAATCGGGTGGGAAATCTGGACAGAGATATACAGGCAAAGTAGTCAGAGGGACATCATGTGGCTACCAAAGGAAAAGATGTCAGAGAACTTATCAGCAGGCCATAGCCTTGTGGTTATACATAGATTAATAGAAATTGGATATTTAAGATATAAGAGTTAGCTAGAATTATGCCTAAACTATTGTCAAAACAGTGTTGTAATTAGTATAGTTTCTGTTTGATTATTAGGGCCTGGGCAGCTGGGAAACAAATGTACAGTCTCCATTTACAGGGAGGAAATTGGAAAGAGGGGATTTTGAATATTATTCAGAAATTCATAGAGGGAAAATTGTCGTCTGAATTTATTGTATGAGAGAAGAATTAATCTATTGTCTGTCTATCTGTCTGTCTGTCTATTTTTCTATCTATCTACATAATATCAATGCACATTAAGATGAGATGGAGGTTGTAGAAATACATTTGATCTTTTAAAACAGAAGAGAAAAAAGGCAAAGGTTTGTGATTTTAAGAAAAAGTAAACCATGACTGCTTTTGTTTTCTTAACCAGTATTTCTCCTTCAGTGCCATGCCTACACCGGCACCTGTGTGACATAATGTCTCTATTGTGGGAGTCAGTGTCAGGTGAGGGGTGAGAGCTTCCGGGCGCGAGGCCCCCTGCAGATCCTTGGCAGAGTCAGCAGACTAAGGCTGTCTGACTAAGCCTTCTCCTCGATCAATGAGTTCCTAGCCACACTTCTTTTGAGT
>LOEQ01005636.1:71805-86498 GCA_001685075.1 Bramus lutescens
AGAGAGAGAGAGAGAGAGAGAGAGAGAGAGAGAGAGAGAGAGAGAGAGCCTGTGGAGACCTTTATATGTTGGCCAACTCTCCTGAACATGAGGCCTAACCAGGATTGGTTGATATATCCAGTGTCACTCTTTTGTGTTATGGGATTTCCAACCATTCAGCCACTGATTTTTAGGGCAGCAAGCCTAGCACATGGTTTGTCTAAATGACACAATTTATGATCTGTGGGGAAGGATTTCTTGCTCTCTTGGGTGGTGAGAACAGAGCAGGCGGCTTGGTGTTGCTGCTCTTCACCCCCTGGGCAGAATGACTGGATGAAGGCAATGGGATCTAACATAAGTGGCTTCTACTCAGTATCAGTGGATGTTTATCCCTACTTTATACTGAAATAAATTCTTGAGAACCTTTTCTAGACTCTCGTGAATTCATGCCACCCTTTTGGAGAATCTCCTACCAGCAGATGTATGTATCAGTTCTATGTTACTATAGGTGGCAAGATATTCATTCATTCATTCATTCATTCATTCATTTTTAATATAACATTATATAAAACAAAAAGATTAAACAAAACCATTACATGGAGGCTGGACACAGCATAAAAGAGGAGGATAAGAGCCCCAAAGAAGGGACAAGAATTAGAGACCCCATAGTTCACGTGCTCAGAAATCCCATAAACAATAAACTAGGAGCGATAATATAAACACAGAGGACCTGGTAAGCATCTCTGTAGGTCCTATGCATACTTCATTCTCTGAGTTCATATGAACTTTGCTCATGTTGATATGTTGCTCTCTAGATGGCTATGATCCTCCCTGGCTTTTACACTCTTTCTGCCATTTCTTTCACAGTGTGCCTCAACTCTGAGGAGAGGGATTTGGTGGAGAAATCTATTTTAGGACTGAGGGTCCAAGTGTTTGTTTCTCTGCGTAATGTCTGGCTGTGAGTCTCAATATTCATTACTATTGGAGTGAGCTTCTTTGGTGATAGCTGAATAAGTTGTTGATTTATTAGTATAGAAGAATATCACTAGGAGTCAATTTATTACTACAGTTTTATTTCTTCTTCTTCTCCTCTTTCTCCTTCTTCTCCTTCTCCTCCTCCNTCTTCTTCTTCTTCTTCTTCTTCTTCTTCTTCTTCTTCTTCTTTTCCTTTTTTTAGACTAGTATTATTTGGTGTTACTCTAGCTCCCTGGGCTATCTAGTCTCAGGTTCTTGGTCACACATATTGTGTCTGCTGTGGTCCAAACAGGTATAGAGTAAGGGACTAGAAGAAACAGATAGAATCCATTTAGGAAAAGAAAATAGAATAGAGAGTCACAGATGGACAAAGGCAAGGAGCTCAATGGGAGAGATCGAGTGAGGAAGGGGAACAGATTGGGGTTGTGGGAAGGGATGGCAGAAGGGGAAGAGGAGAGGAGAAGGGGAGGAGGAGAAGAGCTAGAAGGAGGAGGATGGGGGAGAGACAGAGATGGAGAACAAGAAATGATATATATATATATATTGATTGAAGGAATCGTTATAGGACTAGCAAGAAACCTGTCACTAGGGAAACTCCCAGGAATTCACAAGGAAGACCCCAGCTAAGACCCTAAGCAATAAGGGAGAGGGTGCTTGAACTGACCATACCTTGTACTTATATTGATGACTATCTTAAATATCACCATAGAAACTATATCCAGCAACTGATGGAAGAAAATACAGGGAACCATAGTGGAGCATTGGGCTGAGCACCCAAAGTAAAGTTGAAGAGAGGGAATAGTGAGAATATGAGCAAAGAGGTCAAGACCATGATGGGGATGCCCACTGAAACAGCTTACCTGAGCTAATGACAGCCTTCCAACTCTAGCCTGACATTGAGGGAGCCAGCATAGGACCAAATTAGGCCCTCTGAATGTGGGTGACAGTTGTATGGCTGGGGCAGACTTTGGAGCCACTGGCAGTGAGATGAGAATTTATATCTACCACTTGTTCTGACACTTGGAACCCATTATCTCTGGAGGGATATCTTGCTCAACCTAGATATGGGAGTGGGGATCTTGGTATTGCCTCAAATCAATGTGCTAGACTTCATTGACTCTCCATGGGAAGCATTACCCTCTTTGAGGAGTGGATGAGGAGTGGGATGGAACGTGGGAATGGGGAAGGGAAAGGGAGTAGGAGGGGAAGAAAGGAGGGAGTTGGAAATGGATTTGGTATGAAAAAAGAGAAAATATAGTTTTAAATAAATAAAAAAGAAACCAATAACCTATTTGACTTGAGTCCTACTCCATGAGATAAAATCACACCAACTGACATACCATCATCATACTCTGTATTTGAAATACAATAACCATTCCAAATAGCAAGTAATTAATAAAATTCTTTATTTAAAGTATCTCAATAAATTCCATATAAAATATAAATAAAATACATGTATTTGGTAATTTTTAAGTTATGGTATTTATAACCTATATCATACATTAAAAATTGCATAGGTATTTTTTATTCTTGGAAAAATAAAATCCAGAAATATTATTTATGGTTATTTATTCAATGCATGCTTTGTATTACAGGTATTTCTTTATTACTTATTTGTGTGTTTGTGGGTGAGAGCATGCCATAACTTTTCTAGATACTAGAGGTTAGTTTACTGGAGTTCGTTTTTCTTTCTAATATGTGAGTCTCCATGATAAAACTTATGTGTGCAGGCTTGTTAAAATTGCCTTAAGAGGTTGAGCCATCTGTAGGCTGAAGCTTCTAGTTGGTTCCTGGCTACCCAGACCTGAAATAATTGTAAAGAAACTATATAAATTACAACACTGCTTGGTCAATAGCTTAGGCATGTTTCTAGCTGTCTTACACATTAAATAAACCATTCCTATTATTTTATACTTTAACGTGAGGCTCATGGTTCACCAGTAATGTACTCCAGAGTTTCTTCATCTGCAGCCACATGGTATCTCTCTGACTCTCTCTGTCTCTTTCTCTCTCTCTCTCTTCCAGCCTGGCTATATTCTTCCCTGCCATAGGCCCAAAGATGTTTCTTTATTAAACAATGGTATTTGCAGCATACTGAGGGGAATCCACATCATTAACCCCACTGGTTGTTAATTTATATCTTTAAAGGATCTGGCTTTTGTGTTTTTGTTTAGTATATATACATATTTAAATAAAGTGAAGATTCTCAAATAAAAGAAAGAAAAGGTTTTTAATGCAAACAATGAGCTTTTTATGTAATGCATTATTTTAACTCTTTACAGGATTGTTCATGTTTTCACAAAACACTTTGAGATATTCTTTCCAGTCTTCTTTCTTTTCTCTAGAGCCCTCCACATTTTTGTTTATCTGCTAATAATAACTTAACCGCACCGCAAGATTTTTCTTGAAAATATTTCTAAATTGCCTCAGCCTTTATGTCCTAACCACTCACAAAGCTTTTCCAATATTTTAAAGATTTGTAAGGATGTCATTACATCTCCTGGTACCAAATCCATCATTATGTGCTCAATCATAGTGGGTGATATAATTCTACAACGCATTAATTTAAAGAAGAATTACACAACTCAGTCTCTGAACACATCACTTACCAAGTTAGTATGAACTATGACTAATTTATACTTGCAGATTTCCAGGTCAACATAAAAAGTTAGTTGCATTCTTGAAGGCCATTGGTGGCTGCAGCAGGTCCTTGTGTCTAAAAAGTGGAGTGAGCCAGATGCATCCTTTGAGGTCCACTTTGTAGAGCACTCTTCCTAACTCAGTGAAGATGGATTGAGAGAGGAATCAATTGGCCATCTCTCATATTCTTCTTGGCAGAAAATTAAATTAATTGCTAATTTATAACTAATGATCATAATCTTCCCATTCAATATAAATGAAAGAAAAATGCATTTTTGTCTTTACTGGGGATTGAAATCAGGACTTTGCAAGTACTCAGCAAGCAATCTAAAATTTAGTAATAGCCCCATGTCATACTCTGCTTTTTGTTGTTGTTGTTCAAAGATGTTATCTCATTAGGTTTCCTAGGTTAGCCAAAAACATGCTGTATAATTTAAATAGGCCTATCTTTTGTCATTCAGATTCCTCTTATAACTAGACTTACATGTCTTTGATAGGAGGCATGGTTTAAGATATTTGAACCACATTCCTGATCTATAAAACCACCTTGTATTTCACAGCATTAATGTATTAACCTATATAATAGAAAAGGTGGGCTCTGTAAATATATTGCTTTATAAAACCTTGAGGCATTGTTTTGAGATGAAATCTCAAAATCTTGTGTCTTTTATAGTGAAACTCACATTCTAATCATATATATATATATATTCACATATATGCATATATATCCACATAATAAACTATTTTCAGAAAAATATGGAAATACACTAATTTAAATATTTTAGTAGAAATAATTAAGTCTAGTTTTGATAATATTAAGCATTTTGGTTGTTGATTATATAAAGCAGATTTCTAAAATTTAATACTTATTCATCACCATCATGTGTTGTATCCATTTATACACAGTGGAAACAGAGCATTGGGAATAGGAAAGCTTTACTGATGGTTTAATAAGCTACTAGGTGACTGAGTCCAGACTTGAATTTGTGTATCATTTTCTACCTTGTATCTATATTCCTCTATCCATGAAACACTACCTGTAAAGGTTATTCTTTGGGTTTAAAAATTCCAAATGTTGTGTTAATTGTTTTAGATATACACTAAAACATCTTTTAAAAAAATAGAATCATAAAAAAAATCTGTTCATGATCACATGTCATGAGATTAAAATCTGTCTTGTTAAGCTCTATATGTATGTGTCTTCATATTGGCTTTAAGAAAACAAAATGCTTTAAATGGCATATGCCACCATAATGTGTACATGTAATCCTTAGTTTCCAGAAAATAAGCTATGGAATAAACCGCCATGTCAATGACTGAATCTCCCAGCTCCATAAAGCTCATTGTGGTTTCTGTGTCATTTGGGAATCTTTTTGTTTCATGGTCTAGACACAGCCTGAGCTTCTCAGACCTGCTTATAGATAAATTAGAACTGTGATCTAAAGAAAGGCGTCATGGAGAGATAAAGCATCTTTTGGTTACATGGTATTATTATTAATCTAGTTTCCAAAGCCTCTGGCAAAGAATCACAGATTCCTACAGATGTTTTCTACAGATGAGAGCTCAGCTCCTCCTTTTTCAAAAATGCAAGTTTTGGGAGAGGTTTATTCTTCTTGGCCCCTGGGAAATAAACTGCAACGAAGACCATGTTTTCTAAAACTCTATCATTGTTTGAAATCCAGTGTAAGAGGGCTCTTCTGATAAATAAACTGTTGTTGAATCTTTAAAAAAAAAAGAAAAGAAAATGCTATGAATTGATATGCTAGAGAGGAGAACGGATATCAAGGAACTGAAAGGATTTACTGTCGTTAGCTAGAAACTGAGGTCCTCAAATTAACAGCCTCCTAGGTATGTTAAGGGCTTTCAAAAGAATCAGTTTAGTCATTGCTAATATTGATTCAACACAAAGCACAAGAAGAGACTAATAACTATTCAGACTTCTTTCCAATATGGTTGTAAAATAATAATTTGCACTGTGTATTGTAAAATTTATAGCAATATTAAAATACCTCAGTAAGGAAAATACAATCTTAGTAATGATACACACAGACACACATACATACATACACACACTATGCATGAACTTTAGGTGTCTAGCTAGCCAAGACTCAAGCAAAACTACATTGACTTATGTATGTCTACTGTATATTTCTTTGTGTATATATCTCACTTAAATACAGACAACATGTTCCCATGTGAAAATGAATGAATAAAAGATATATTTGTTACTAGAGTAGATAAAATGTTAATTTTAAACATATTATCCTTAAGTTTCTGAGCACAGAAAACAAGCTGAACTTTTACCAGTAATCAGACACTTCAGAAGAGCTTCGCTAGTACATTGGTCAAAATGTTGAAAGCCTAAGGCTTTACCAATTACTTGTTCCCAGAAAATGGCAAACTGAGAGGCCACCACTACTATTACAAATAATAAAAAAAGTTTCAAAATTATCCCTGTGTGATGGAAGGTTAAAAGCTGAAATGTCTGTTGCCATGGCAACAGTTTTATTTACAGCACTTGTCTTTTCTACACATTGTCCATTACAAGGTAGGAAAGAGCCTCTCTCGTCTTAACATTGTGTTACACAGGTAGCTTCATTCGGTACAGCTGTATTTGTTCATTTTTTTTCCTTGAGAAGTATAAAATATTCTGTTGCTCATTTTGACTGCTTTTTTCTTCAGTATATTTGAAGAAAATGAAAATGCATGAGTTAATCCCATTGAATCAAATTGAATGCTCAGATGTATCTCTAAACATTGATAAACATCCTTACCATTATACAGGACAGAGTGTCATAGGCGAAGTCATGTTCCCACATACACATTATAGCACCATGATTATCTCGTTACATATTTTTCTTACTTTCTAATAATGTGTATTATTCAAGATAAGATAGGCTTTACAAATTAAACAATTGATTCCAATTTTTAAATTCCTTAAATTTTTCTTCTTGAATTCCCAACATTACCTGAGATTCAGATTGGTGGTGTTGTTTTGCCACCCATGAACTCAGTGGCTAAATCGTTTGGAACCATGATTTCCTGATCTTAGAAAGGAAAGTAAACAATTAAGATAGACAGTTAACCTAAACTACACAAATCATGGCTATACCAGTCTCCTTCAAAGCTGGCACAAACAGATACTAGCTGTATTTGCCAAGTGTATAGGATCCACTCCTAGCTAATTCAGGTAAGATTATTGACTTGTCTTGCATGTCTTTTCTTCATGGAGCTGTGAGTGTGTGTGTATTTATGCATGCATGCATGCAAACATGTGTCAATGAACCTGTACATAGCACAGAAAAAAGTTGGGTATAGTCTTCAATCATTTTATACCTTATTTTTCAAGAGTGACTCTCTTGTTTAACCTGAAACATATTGATATGGGTAGAATGATGGGCCACTGAGCCTGAGAATTTTTTTTGTCTCTCCCTTCCCAGTGCTTATACTGTAGGTGGCCATGGTCATGCAAGTCTCTCTCTGTCTCTCTCTCTCTGTCTCTCTGTCTCACTCTGTATGTATATATATATATATATTTACATATTAAGATAAAATGTTCATGGTTAAAAGCAAGCACTTTACTGATATAACCATATCCACATAATTGTAACCATTCCATAAGGCTTTTGCTTTGTTCCAATCTGTTGTTCTGCAGTCCCATTGCCAAGCAAGTGCTTCCTCATTCTATAAAGAATATAGAGCATAAACTAACTTTGATATAATTGTACATGCTAAATAAAACTTTTATATTACATTCATGCTATTTATTGTTGTGATAATTATAGAATTTAGCTTAAAACCAATGTATATAAATGTTTATTAGTACAATAAAAGGTAGATTTTATAGCCATCAAAAGAAATACTGGAGTTTAATAAAGGAAATGTGATCACATAGAATGGTGTGTACTTCCTGTATCTCTTCTGTATATTTTCACTTTTTAAGAAGGATTGCTTTGGCTAATTCTAACATTCATTTGATTATAATAGTTCTTATGATGTTAAAAACTTAAGCATAATTAAAATATTATATGTTTGTGATTGTGTGGTTTTAATTTCCTGTATGGTAAGTAAGATACATATAATGTATAGTGCCATTGAATTGAAACTGAAACTTCTGCTATGAAGGATGAATTAAGTGGAGAAGTTTCTGGAAAAGTCTTTGAAGTAAAATAACTGTGACTAGTTATTTGACATAACTAGTAGTATGCCATATATATATAATTTGTGGGTTGCTGCAGAGAGCTACAAGAGCATCAACAACATTTTTCTTTAAAACAGAGTGCTTACACCATTCTGAGATCCCTGATGTTAGCAATCTATCCCTGTTGAAATATCCTCTAATTTTACATCAATCGTCTAATGATCTAGATTGCATATTGCTCCTAGTTATCTTTTCATGTTTTATTTGGTTACAGGAAAATTAGCTTTACATTGTGAAAATGCATACTGTTAGTGAATTGTGAATTTGTGAAGGATTGTGCTGTAATTACTGAATATTGGCTCTCCATGACCATATTGCTTCAATGTGGGAAGATCTGCCAAGGAAATTAAGTTTCTCTCCTCAGCAGTCCATCATTACAGCAACAATTGTGGAAATCAAGTGAGACGTGGGGCCATTTTTGATTGCTTTAAATGCCACATTTACTCGTGCCAGCAAGAATCTATGCTTCAATATAAATTGAAAAAGGAAAATTAAACAGTCTGTGGATGTGGATGCTACCAGGTTGAATGTAGGTGGATCAGCTTGTGCTTAACATCTGTTCAGGCTGAAAATGCAGGGGAAGTTTGATATGCTTACTCAATTGTAATGGTTCCTGGGTGCAGAGGCAGAAAGTCTGAAACATGTGACTTGTATTCACACTATGAGGGAGCTATTTAAAACAAAGATGATGATACTGGAAGAAAAGATGGAGATGCTCTATATGAAGCCAATGCAGTTGGAATCCTTTGCTACCAGCAATCAGCAGCTTTTAAATTTCAACATCGCAGGCTTTTGTTAACCAGCACAAAGGACAACCTTGAAAAAAAAATTAGAAAATAATAGAAAGTAATCCTGGCATATTTCTTAACACATCAAAAAAACATGTAGTATCCAACCTTTACCCTTCTGTCCCCCAATTTTAGAAAACTACAATGCATTTAATATACCCTCTAATTTAGATTATTTTCAAAAAATATGTTCCTAGCATGGTTTGCATGTGCATGGACAATTTAACTAGACAGACAGTATTTTATTACATTGCCAAAATTGATGAACAGATGTTTCCTGACAGAAGCTGCACCTCTGAAGCTAATTGGCTGACGTGGTTTCTAATTAGCTAAGGTTGCCTTTAACCCCTTTAAATACTCTTGTATTATTCACATCTGTGTATATCCATATACTTGTGACAATTAGGTATATGCCCTAAGATATAAAAATAGATGCCCCAGGTTTCACTAACCTAAGAAGTTAAGAAGGTCTTCACTGCATATGAAGTCTTTAAGAAAAAACTGTTCTTCTTCACTATAACCTACCACTGAATGTGCCCCAATGTATTTGAAAGTGTTTTATAAGTTTATTTGTTTTTAATGAGACTAGAAGTTACCTTATGGAAATGTGGAATTTTGGTCAACCTATGTCTGCAATGTCCACTACACTTTGTTTCAGAATGACTAATTTTTTTTTTATCCTCTTTTAGGTTGTAGTGATAAGGGGAGCAGGCCTGCTTTTCGTCCAGCCCAGCTCCTGCATGGCTAGCTTATACCCCNNTTCTTTCTCCCAGAATCCTGTTCTGTTTACTCCACCCACCTAAGGGCTGGCCTATCAAAAGGCCAAGACAGTTTCTTTATTAACCAATAAAAGTAACACATAGACAGATGACCCTCCTGCATCATTAGGTGATAATTGAGTTTTTTGCTTCAAGAAGAGAAATTCAATAGGAAACTATTTTTAAGTAACCCTGTTTTTGAATGATGTGAAGCTAATTTACTTATTCATCTATGTACATGTTAGAATAAAGTCTCATCAAATCATGTATAATTATTTTCATTGAATGAAATTAATTTTATAATTAATTTATATGCTCAGTGTTAATTGGTTGGTATTCAAAAATTCTCCCATTCCTAAGATGCTCCTGTTTGGGTTGGAAAGTAAAAGGACAGGAGCTGCCATCAATAGAGTGACATGTTTTACTATATTTCAGAAAATAAACAGGAGGGTTCATAGGCAGTATTGATTTAATTTGTTGGGTAATTTTTAAAAGAGTCACGGTTGTTATTTGAATTGGATATTGATAGATAAATGAAATTTCACTAATTAGGGAAGAAAATATAACAGGCTGAGAAAACTTCCAGGAAATATTAAAGGTCATGAGGTTTTGATAATGATTTTTAGATGGACTTTAATGCACATTGAATCCAAGCATATGCAGTTCAAACGACAGAACATGAAAATATAAGAACGGAGAATCCCTTCAAGGGATGCTGATATCACATCATGAAAAATTCATGTGATCACAGATGAACATAGCCTGCACTGCACTTCTGAGCTTGACTGCTTCTCTCCGTCCCTGGTCCTGCTATCCTCACTCTTTCTTCATAACCAAAGACTAGCACCCTTGCCTCTATATTTTTATACCCCAGTAATATCATCCTGGATACTTTCACACAAGAGATCCTTAGGTAAGAACACTCTGATACATGAAAAAGATTATAGCATATGCAACATGCTAAATGCAAAGGATATTTACCTTTGTTATAATAATGTTACCAGATGGTTTTGAGAGAAAGTGGTAGGTGGGTCATAATGGGGTGATGATTCCAAGGAAACTTCAAACAATATTATTAGAAGTCACCTGTTCAAAGTAATGAAAAGGGGCAATTCACCACAATTGTATGACCTACAACAATTAGGATCACTAAAGGTTTTTTTTAAATACAACAAAATTATTGAAATATATAACAAAGTGTATTTATCATATACAATAGACAAATATTGCAACTATTTTTGAAAATACAATAGTTAAAGAATATGATTCATGATTTGATAAGATAACTTAAAGATAAAAATTGCTTAAGTGTACTACATTCATATGAGTTTTAATTACACATTTAAACATATTAAATTTATTAGGGAGCAGACAGAAAGTATTAAAAATATGAATATTGGTAGAGAAATATCTATTTTTCATATGCCCCTTGACACAAAGAGTAGGTTATATTTTAACTGAACTATAGTAAAATTAATTAAAAACACTCTAATAAAGAAGTTAATGACAGAAAAATAAAGTACCTATTAATTATACTAAGGTTTATTTCTCTCTTATATTATGTGTGGTTCTCATGATAGTAAAGGGAATAAAAATTATTAATTTGGGAATTGCTGACCTCAAAATTTACAATAAAAACCATGCAGAATTCATCTACAAGAATTTCAGTTTAAGTTTGAATTATGTTGACCATGTTATCAACAATTATAAGATGTGCAACAAAACAGCTATAATATATGCAGAAGTCAGGCATTCTAATGCTGATCCGAAGTATGTGACGATAAATAGTAACAGCATTTGTGATAGGGAGGGGTGGGTGACTAATGGCATTAGGATTTCAACAATAGCAGTCATGCTTGCAAGTCATCAATTTTCTACATCATGTAGCTACAGAAAATAACCTGTGGTAACAAAAATATGATAAGCTGAGTGCCTTCTGCCCATGTAAAAAGAAATTAATATAGTGCAGTTCAAGAAATGAAGTATCGCTTAAAGATGTGTACATATGTATGGGACTTAAATCTCCTTCTTATGTGTGGAGAGCAACCACACTATAAGTATAATACACACTTCAAATGAAACAATAGTAAAAAAGTCAAATGTGAAACATCACATTTATGTTAAACTTGTGAGTGCTATTTCTGTGATTTGAGCCATCTGCATGTTTGAAGTCTAATTTCAAAAGTTGCTCCAATTTTAAATTTAAAATAATGCACTAAATATTGAAGCCTAAAATTATACACTATAATAATACAAAGTGACTCACTGAGATGTGTGTTTTTATATAACTAACATGTAGGATCTACATTAGGTTTTATAGATGTTTTGGTGTAGAGAATATATATTATGTTCTTCAAAATTCATAAAATATTTAATGTTAGAGAGAGAAAGAATAAGCAAATAGGATATTAACACAGCAATAATTTTTAAAGTGAATGGCAGAAATAAATACTTATCTCAACCAACAGACTGTCACATTTGTTCTTTGTCATGATTGATCAGGATGACAAGTCCAGAAAGAGCCAACAATTTAAAAACACAGAGTTAAGCAAGCCAGCTATAGTCTCTTATGAAAAAATGTCACACTGGGCAGAGCACATACTGGATTAAAAACTTATTCATTAATATTTACACAAAAACCTGATTCCGTTATCCACGTTAGAACAAACGATATCCCCAAACACCCTTTCTACCATTTAAAGAGTGAAGTTGAACACACTACACATTTTTAAGACATCTTTCTCTAAGTTACCAATATTTCTTACAGGTTATTCCTGTTCGTATTTATACCATGGAGATTTTCACTGCTTTGACAAAAATATTGACTAATTTAAGCCAAGGCAAGAAACATGATAAGGTCAGTGAAACAGAATTAACATACATTGTCTGATTCAGTGTAATACATTTGAAGAAAAAGTATCTGTTGATAGGGAGCCTGACAACTATCAGGCCTGGAACTGTCAGGAAACTTCAGGTTTCCAGACTATAATTCAGTTCTTTGTATTCATGGAGTTACAGGCTAAGCAAATGATTTTAAGAATAAGTCAAATTTAAGAATATTGTCTAGCTCAATGTTTCTATTGAATGAGATACTCATAGTTTGGTAGCTAATAACAAAATTGAAGTGAATTACTCACTATTGTTATGTTGTGTCGAGTTCAGCATCTGACACTCTTATGGAACTTTACACAAAGTTCTAACCCATTCACATACAATGGGGATGGGGAAATGATGTTTTGGTGTTTTCTTCTCATTAATTGATTTAAATTTTCACTATTCATTCCTCTGTGCTCCAATAAACTATTATATGTGAGAAGCTTTATAATTAATGAGCAAACATATCTCATCCTCCTTTACATCAATTTGATCAAAATACCAGACTATTTAGGCTGGGAAGGATTGACGTTGGTTTGTTCTCAGAGTAAAAGCATTGTGGAACTGTTCATCCTACAGTGTCATGAACATGTTCTTACTATGGGGAGCCAGAAGGCCAAGAGCATGACACACACCAGGGATGGAGTAAAACATTCACTAATCCACCACTATATATTCTCAATCTTCTCCAACCAGGACTCAAGTAGGCTATTCTCCAGATGACCTGACCATACCAATTAGCAGGTGAAAGTTCCCTGCTCTAACTTCTTCTGTGCAGATGAACAACTAGATAAATGATATTAGAAAGTATAAAACAAGAAATATTGTGGGACACATATAAATAGCAATATAGTATAATGAAGCCATCAAACATTTCCATTGAGCTATTTGATACAAGTGAGTCTAAGATATCAAATTGTGTCTATTTTAGATGACCTTCTTGGGGGAACTATAAAATAATAAACTTGACTATGGGTATCTAGTGAATTGCATTTTGTCTTTCACCACTCAGCATCTGTTCTATTTCTTTAATATAAAACTTAATCATAGGGGCTCACAGAGATTGAAATGACAATCACAGGGCCAATACAGGTTTGAGGTTGGTTATCTGCATATGCGTCATGGATGTATAGCTTGGTGCTTTTGTGTGACTCCTAACAGTGGGAATGGGGGCTGCCTCTGATTTTGTGATCCTCTTCCTACTGGGATACCTTCTCCAGCCTTGATATGACATTTTACCGTTTTGTGACACTGATCCTATTGGGATGCCTTGTCCAGCTTTGCTATGAGGGTTTGTGTCTAGTCTTAGTTTAACAAATTATGCTGTGGTATTTGGTTGATAGCCCTGGAAGGTCTACTCTTTTTCAGGAGGGAAAAGTGGATTTAGAAGACAGAGGAGAGGTAGGAGGTGCTGGAAGAAGTAGAGAGAGGGAAAACTGAAATTGGTGTATAATGTTTGAGAAAAGAATAAATAGAAAAACAGCAACCCTTAAGTATGAATACATCAATCTTTCATATTCCACCCTTCTTGGAGTAGGTTCTTTTGGGTCAGTTGTCTATGCTGTTTACATGACTATCAGTTATTGCTTCTTCGCAAATGTCTCCTGTAAAATTATGGTAATTGCAATCTAAAACAGTTTGATACTATCATATTGTACACTTTGGTCATTGAGCATTTCTCATTATGAAAGACAAACATTTGGAAACATATGCACTTAGATCCTCCTAAAGCAAAATGTATTTCACATTTACATATACCTCTTAAGACCATTTTTAACATTGCATTTTCAACCAACATTTTTTAAAATACATTCTTCTGTCTTGTAATATATTGCAACAACAGTATTACCTCCCTATACCCTGTGGATACTAGCTTAAGATATGTTATATTTTCATGCTGTTTATTTTTATATTTGTTTTATATTTGTTTAAAAATGCAAAGATATACTGCATTCTTTTATGTTGCATTTCTTTAACTTTGTAAAGCTGTGTTACTTTGTCTGGGTATAATAAAGAGCTGAACAGCCAATAGTGAGGCAGTAGAGAGAAAAGTCCAGGGTGTCCAGACAGAAAGAATAAATAGAAGTAGAGGGAGATCCAAGAAGAAAAGGAGAGAATTCCAGGGGCCAGTCACACAGCCACACAACCAGCTACAGACTAAGAAGTAAAGAAGGGTTTATAGAATACAGAAAGGTAAAAGTCCAGAGGCAAGAGGTAGATGAGATAATTTAAGTTAAAAAAAACTGACTAGAAACAAGCCAAGTTTAAGGCTGAGCATTCACAAAAAAGAATAAGTCTCCATGTATTTTTTTGGCGGGGAGGCTAGCTGGCAGGTTTTAAAAGAGAAATCAAATAAATAAATAAATAAACTACACTTTTTTTTCTCACAGATTCCCTTCATGTAGTAATGAGGGGAGCGGGTCATGCTTTTCATCCTGCCCGGCTCCCGCATGGCTAGCTTATACCCCGAAATAACAA
>LOEQ01005636.1:97172-118110 GCA_001685075.1 Bramus lutescens
TCTCTCTCTCTCTCTCTCTCTCTCTCTCTCTCTCTGTCTGTGTGTGTGTGTGTGCACATAATTGGGAGTCATTTTAAGAAACACCATCTACCGCCTTTGAGATATAATCTTTCATTGACCTGTAGCTTGACAACAGGAAACATTAGCTATCAAAAGAACCCAAGGATTTACCTGTTTCTTCTTCCAGATTTCCCAAGGTACAATAATGTTACATTATTATTGGTATTTTAAGGTGTGCTCGGTGGACTGGACACAGTTTCTCATTCTTAGGAAGCAAACACTGTACCAACCGAGCTCTGTCTTCAGTCCTATATCTACATTTAAATATGATAACAAAAGAGAAATAATTCTTGATATTTTATATAAAAAGTTATTTTGCTGTATATATATGTGTATACACATGCACATATATCACTCACCATCATTCAAATACTACCAATTGCCTTCATTTTCTTATTTACATTTAAGTACTTCTAATTCAAAAGCTTCTATGTAATTACAAGTAAGGGTGGAATGTTTATACAAAATTACTTAGATGTCTTATTCACTGTAGAAAAATATGCTTAGGGTGTTGCATAAATGCATGCAAATAAAGCATATGAAATAAATACAACTAAACCAAATGTTCAGTGAAATCAATAGATTTATTTTTTAAGGTTAGAGAAGAAAACAAAATTCCCTCAAAGATTCTCTAATGTGCCAGGAACAATGTTCAATTGGCAAAAATCCTTGTTTGGAAGCATGGAAACTTGAGTCCAGATGGCAAACACATGTGCAAATAGTTAGATTATTATAAGTACTTCGGACATCCCATATGAGATTGGGCAAGGAAGTTTGTATTGCTCACTGGCCAGCAGACTTGTTGAAACATTAAATTTCAGATTCAGTTGAGAGATACTGCTCAAAAGATTAACTAGAGAAGAGAATCACAAGAAATTCTGATGTTATCCTCTGTCCCTATATGTGGCCCCATTTGGAAGTATACTTACATGTGCACATGTGCACACACCCATCCATTCCTACACACACAAACACCCCCCCACACTCATACACATACTCATTGATTGAGGAATAAATCATTGATTGAGAAAATATTTCTCCATTGTTTATAGGAGTAAATTTATTAAAATAAATTTTTTGATTTTTTATTTGATATTACTTCTATTACTTAATTTTAAAGAAAATACATCAATAGATAAAATTTAAATTTTATAATGTCATGTAATAGTAAACATGCTTCAAAGCTATTACAGTTAAAGCTAACACATTCATTCAATGCTCTTTGTTAAACATAGCATATTATGCTTGTATTTTTTCTTTTTTATGTTTGTAACATTTTATTTTTTAATTTATTTAAAAAACCTATATTTTCTCATTTTACATGCCAAATCCAGTTCCCACTGCCCCCTCTCCTTCTGCTCCCTCCACCTTTCCCACCCCCCCATCCACTACTCAGAGAGGGAAAGGCTTCCTATGAGGAGTCAGCAAAGTCTAGCACATTGCTTTGAGGCAAGACCAAAGACCTCCTCACTATATTTAGGCTGAACAAGGTAACCCTCCAGAGATAGTGGGTTCCAGAAATCCAGAACAAGCAGCAGAGATAAATTCTGGTCCCACTGCCAGTGGCCCTACAGTCTACCTCAGCCATACAGCTGTCACCCAATTCAGAGGGTCTATTTTGGTCCTATGCTGGCTCACTCAATGTAAGGCTGGAGTTGGTAGGCTCCCATTATTAGCTCAGTTTCAGTGGTTATCCCTTTCACGATCTTGACCTCTTTGCTCCTATTCTCACTCCTCCCACTCTTTGATTGGACTTTGGGAGCTCAGTCTAGTGCCCCACTGTGGATCTTCGCATCTGCTTCCATCAGTTGCTTGATGTAGATTCTATGATGACATTTGAGGTAGTCATCAATCTGACTACAGGGCAGGGAAGTTCAGGCACCTTCTCCACTATTGCTTAGGGTCTTAGCTGGGGTCATCCTTGGAATTTTGCTAGTGCCAGGTTTCTTGCTAGCCCTATTATGGCTCTCTCAGTAAAGATATCTCTTTCTTTGCTCTCCTTCCCCCACTTTGACCATCCTATTCCCTCAAGCTCTCTAATCATTGCAAAGTTTAGAATAAACTGTATGAGATTTACTTTCTTTCCTGTCAAAGTAGCAGTCAGAAATTAAAGGAAGAAGATTTCTGGTTGGTGCATGAATAACAGAGAATCCTTTATCCCCCTTTATCCCTCTTTGTGGCCATACTGATTTCAAAGAAAATGCCCCACCCCCTGAAAAGGGATAGACACTATAAGGAGGTGCGCCCTCACTGGTGTAGGTAAGATTTTGTTAGAGGAAGTTTCTCACTGTGTATTTAGGCTTTGAGGTAAAATATATTCAAGTCAAGTTTGGTGAGTCAGACTACTTACTCTTGCCTGAATGTCAAGGTATAGGAGGACACTTGGTTATTTTTCCAGCACCATATCCTACCTGCGTGCCACCATGTAACACCATTATAATAATTGACTGAACCTCTGAAAATGTAAGCCACCCCAATTATGTTTTTCCTTTATAAGAGGTGCTGGGGCCATGGTGTCTCTTCACAGAACAGAAACTGTAGGAGGAGGTCATGCTTGTTCTTCCCATCTGCCCAGCTAGCTTAGCCCATAAATAACCACACAGAAACTGTATTAATTAAATAACTACTTGGCCTATTGACTGTAGCTTCTTATTTGCTAACTCTTACATATTAATTTTTGGGTAAAGATAATTAGAGTGTATTGCCACGTGGCTGTGGCTTACTGGCTAAATTTCTGAACAGCATCCGTCTCCAGCTCGGTGCTGTCTCTCTGACTCTACCCTCTTTCTTCCAGCCTTCAGTCCACTCCTCCCCACCTACCTAAGTTCTGCCCTATGAACAGGCCAAGGCAGTTTCTTTTTTCATTAATGGTAATCACAGCACACAGAGGGGACTCCCACATCAAGAAAGCCTAACTAAGACAGTGGGCTTATATAGTGAGTGATATAGCTATCATGAACAGTGTTATGGAATTACACAAAAAAGAAAAAAATATAACTACCCTAGGGCCTACATCTGGGCATATACTCAAAGGACCTTAAATGATACTATATAGAAAACTTAACTATTCATATTGATTGCTGCTCACAATAACAATCAGAAGGAATCAGCTTAGGTATCCATCAACAGATAAATGGATAAGGAAAAGATAATTCTATATATAATAAAATTTATTTATACACAAAGTTAAATATTTATATTTACAGGACAAAAGATGGATATGGATATAGGTGTTATAATAAGTAACGTGACTCATTCTGAGAAAATCATTCCATGTTTTTCTTTTTCATTTGTAGACCAGTAATTCACATGTTATGCATGAATAGGGGAGTTAGTGTGTAAAAGGGTCATGAAATTAGAATTGGGACTGAAGAAGGAAGAAAGGGACTTTAAAGGACACTAGTGTGAGTAATATAATGCACATGACATTAAAGTTGCAAGGAAACTATAAGACTATTGTATGTGAAAGGCTACAAGTGTGGAGATGATGGAGAAGTGCCAGAGGCTAGCATAAATAATGTCAAAACATAGCACAATGAGATCCAGTTCTCTTTATGGTAACTAAAACAACATTCATACTTTCTTTATAAATATTTACTATGAGGGAGACAGGTAAGAGAGGGAGACACAGAGGTGAAGATAGTTCTTATTATTCTTGGTAACAAAGTTACAATGTATATAGCATTTTAGGAAGAATTTACTGTTATTATAACCCAGACAAGGACTATAAAATTCTTGATAAGTATAGCATAAAAACTAGTGATGTTCCAATTTTCGCAGCTTCAACATTTGTACTAAGGGTCTTTATGACAGAAAATCTACTTATAATCCGAGGTTTGCAACAACTTCCTCAATTTCAATGCCACAATAATTCTTCAATGTGTGCTGCCTATTTTCCTGACTGGTGTGTTGGGGAAGGCTAGTGATTCAAGTCCATTCCTACTTCCAGCTGTCCATACCCATGTAACAAGAAGAAAGAATATATTTATTTTGATGTAAAATTTAATCAATTTTCCTTTTCAGTTCTACCTATTAATGAAATAAATGCTAAAAGATAAAATAACATTTAAAAGACATTCCATCAGGGTGTGAAAATTTACAGTTTTGAGTATTGTTTTCCAACCAATAGTATATTGTTAATGTTCACTTTTTAATGTGGATAACTGATTTTAGACAATCATTATATTTTCCTAATTCCCAATACTATTTTCCTCTTATTAAGTATACTTGTAGGAACTCCTTTGGCCAGGAGACCAAAGGAGAGTCTCCATTTACAAAGAATATATGCTTGTGAATAACTGTCCTTTCTAGAATTTGTTTCTGTTTAAAATTCAGTAAAAATATGACTTGAAGAAGCTGTTTTTTCTATTCTATTGAAAATGAACTAGAAAATTAGGCTAGAGGTAACATGCACAAATTGTTTTATAGCATATTGGAATTTAAATAGCTATATAACCAAATGATTTCAAAATAATTATATCTTTTCACAGTCTAAGATTAATTAAAGAAAACTTTTAGTGGTTAGTTTGTCTTAGAACCTGAGCTGATTAGTTTTTTTTTTTTTAACTTGACCAAAGCTACATTCATTTGGGAAAAACAATATCAGTTTTAAAAGTTCTCTGTCAGAGAGGGCTATAGGGAGGTTAGCAGAGTATTATTATTTTTTTATTACTGATTTCTGTGGGAAACACCACACACTGTTACCTATTCTACCTATGTGCTGGTGGCACTAGTTGTACTGGCTGTGCTTCTTGTTTTTCATTCTCATTTTTATTATTTGTTTGTTTGTTTTCCTGTTTGATTTCTTTTCACAGATAGATATAAGGAGTATGGAGTGAGTGAATTGGAAGGTTGTAAAGATCTGGAAGGAGGAAGAAGAGGGAAAAATCATTATTTGAAAACATTGTATAAAATAAAATAAAATTCAGTACAAGAACGCACAAGGAAAGAAGAACATAAATAAAAGCTCTGCAGAGACAGAGGTAATGATGCTAGAGCTTCATATGAATATTCAAACTTATTCCATGTGTCTGTTCCTAACAAACAAACAAAAATCCAAGCAAACAAGTTGAGTAAGCAATGAGCAGTGAGGAGTAAGGCAATAAGCAGATCCTTGCTTCATGGTTCTACGTAAGTTTCTATGTACAATTTCCTTCTTTAAGTTCCAGTCTTGATTTCCATCATTGATGGACTTTTATTTTGACCTGCAAGACAAATAAAGAGTTTACATTTCAGTTTGCGTTTTATCAGAGTGTTTTTCACTGTAAAATAAAGCAAACTGGACAAGAAGAGTACTACAATGAAAATATCATCAAATGTTAATAAATTTCAAATAGTACTCCAATAAGTAACCATTTTCATATTCAAAATATATAAGAACATTTGTAGCTAATGCCATCCTAAACACTATCAATAGTTCAAATTAATAAAACTCATTATTAAGAAAATGTTAAAATTAATAAAACTCAATTCTCTATTATAGTTTTAAATAATTTTATTGGTCACTAAAGGTAAACAAAATTATTGTTGAAGTACTTAAAGAGTTTAGAGGAAAAATATCAAAAATAATACCATAGAAAATATCAGAAAAAAATCAATTTATAATTTCAAAATAATTTAGTTTGCAAATTATATATAATTATATATTATATAGTGGATATATAATATGTGTATGTGTATCGATAGCTTATAAATTTATATAGTTATAAATTAGAAAAAATATAGGAGAATTTAGAAAATTAAACACATTAATTAGACTGTGTAATTAATAATATATATTAACAAATAATGATAATTTTGAACATTTCCAATATCTGAATTATTTTTTATTTTATGTGAGTATAAAATACTGAAATAAATGGAGGATAATGATGAATCATTTGTAAAACCCAGATTTTTTATATAAATCCCCATGCTAATGATATCATTAGTCAATTAAGAAAAAACATTGTTTAAGGCTTTTCTTTTCAAGTGAAATTCATAGTTCATAAGCTATGAACTACTCTTTTAAACAAAGAAGATATCTTTTCTCAAAAGTCAGAATGGGTAAAATGACTAAAGGCTCTGATTTGACATACCATATCAGTCATGGCCTGCGAAGTTATGACTGACAGCCTGCTTCAGGCCCCTGAGACAAAGCTTTGGAAGACGGGTAGGGTCCAAAAGCAGAGTTCAAGGAAAAGGTCTGGAAGGGAGCGAGACTAATACCTCAGAGGGGAACAAAAGCTGCCAAGGTCAAATTAAAATCAGTCCATCAGTTTAAAAGCAACGTGTGTGGCAAACACAGACCATAGTCCTGTGAATCTGTTCCAAACAGCCAAGTTGAAATATTTTCATAAATTCTACACAAAGAGTGTAATCCATATGAAAGGGGCACACAAGCTGTCGATACATTTCGTGTCTAAATTGTTCTCTCTCTCTTCCTAAATATTGGACTATGTTTTTATAATGACATTGGAACTTAATAAAGATATAATTTACTTTAACAGGAGACAGGAGACTTTCTTTGTCACATCTCAGCCATCTCAGCCATGTGTACATCATTAATCATCCCTGATGGCTTAGTATGTATAAAGAAAATCATTTTAATATTTCTGCAACAATGAAAAATGGCTTTTGGTGTTTCTATGAGGCCTCATTGGGAAGATAAAATAGGTTCATAGATATATAAATATGCAAATATATTTATTTAATTAAAAATTATACTTTTCATTTTAAATAACAATCCCAGTTCTCCCTCCCCTCCTTCTTCTCCCTCCACTGTAGTAATAGGGGAGCTCGGGCCTGCTTTTCGTCCGGCCCAGCTCCTGATGACCCTCCTACATCACTCCACCTCCCCCACACCCTACCCCTCGATCCATTCCTCAGAGAGTGTAAGGTTTCCCACGGGAAGTCAGCAATGTCTACCACATAGTTTTGAGACAGGACCAAGGCTGTGCCCACTATACCTAGATATAGTGGTGTATATATATATATATATATACATATGTATGTATATATACATACACACATATACACACATATATACATATATTGTATATATACATACATACACACACACACACACACACACACACACACACACACANTGGTGTGTATATATATTGCATTGTAACCCTCCAAAGAGACTGGGTTCCAAAAAGCCAGTACAAGCAGTAGGGATGAATCCTGGTCTCACTGTTAGTGGCCCCACAGTCTGCCTCTGTCACCAAATTCAGAGGGCCTAGTTAGGTCCTATGCTGGTTCCCCAGCTGTCAGGCAGGAATCGGTGAGCTACCATTATCTCAGGTAAGGTGTTTGAGTGGATATCTTGACCAGTTTCCTCCTTCTCTTCGACTGGACTTTGGGAGCTTAGCCCAGTGTTCTGCTCTGCATTTTTTTCTATGCTTCCATCAGTTGCTGAGTGAAGGTTCTATGATGAAGTTAGTCATCAGTCTGACTACTGGACAAAGACAGTTCAGGCACCCTCCCCATAACTGCTTGGGATCTTAGCTGGGGACATCCTTGGGGATTCCTGGGAATTACTCTAGTGCCTGGATTCTTTCTAGCCCCATAATGACTCTCTCAATCAAGGTATCTTTCCTTGCTCTGCCTTTCTATCCTTCTCCCAACTCGACCATTCATTTCCTCAAGTTCTCTTTCCTACTCCCCTCCTCCCCTCTCCCCTCCTCCCCTCCTCCTCCTCTTCTGCCCTTCTTTCTCCACCCACCCCCATGCTCCCTATTTTCTCAGGAGAACTTGTCTATTTCCCCTTCCCAGTGGGATCTATGTATGTATGCCTTAGGGTCCTCTTTATTACCTAGATTCTCCTGGGTCACAGACTACAGCCTGTTTATCCTTTGCTTTATGTCTAATATCCATTTACGAGTGAGTACATATCATGCTCATCTTTCTGTGTCTACGTTAGGAGAGTCTAAAAAAGTGTTATGACAACTATTGTTGTCTTCTATACTTCGTTGACACTTTAGTTGAAGATAAAACACAAGTGTCTACAATTTAGCCTGTTAGCTGAAATGAACATTTTAAAGATAAGATTATAAAACTTTCATTTATCCGTATGTATCTAAACTTTCATATTAATATCCATGTATAAATAATGTTTCTGTAAAGTGCCAACTGAAGAAAAACTTTGTAGTTCATAAAAGAACATCCATGAATATGTATTATTTGTGAGAACACTGATGATAACATCCTGACACAGTACAGATGATTTTATTAAATTAAAAAAAATAAAATTATTTAAATAAAAGTTTGCATTTAAAATAATTATTCAACTTATTTTAGTGTGTTTTAGATAAACACATGATCCTAATATTGAAATCATTATAATATTTTGTCCACAAACATTGTTTATGATATCAAAAGCAAATCGATGTTTCAGGTTTTTTAATAAGATAATGTCAGCTTTTTCTCCAACTACCCTTGTATCTACATGTAGCGTTGCTGAATCAAATTCTAACCAGCAGAATAGTGAAGAGTCTTGAGAATACTGAAAATGTAGCTAAGGAGGTCACCCTGAATCATAAAGATTGCATTGTTTCAAGATTTTCTGATTGAGAAGCATTATCTTACACAACAGGTATAGATGACTTGCATAGGAACTTTCCCAGACCATCTTAATAGTTTGCCTCTTTAGATCATTTTGTCATGATCTGAAAATGCCTGACCATATGTTATACAGTTTATGAAACTATGTAAATTATAAATATTTAATGAAGTTAATATTTATTCTATTTTATTTATTAAATATATATTCAATAAAAATATAACATTGTTTTATTTAACTATTTTTGCTATTATTTTATTTTTATGCCTATGGGCATTTTGGTTGCATGTATGATTGATTGTGCAACATGCATGTCTGATGGCATTTTAGGCCAAGGAAGGCTATCAGGTCCTTTGGAGTTTGTGTTACAGACACTTGTGAGCCACCATGTGGATGCTAGGAATTGAAACAGGATCGTCTGAAAGAGCAACCATTCCTCTTAACTGGTAAGAATTTGAAGCCAGGAACAATGTTACTGGGTTTTGATTTTACTGGATGGACTGACTTTATGGGAGCCTAGTCTGTTTGGATGCTCACCTTCCCAGACCTGGATGGAGGGGGGAGGACCTTGGACTTCCCACAGGGCAGGAAACCCTGACTTCTCTTAGCACTGGAAAAGGAGGGGGAGGGAAGGAAGTGGAAATTTTTAATAAATAAAAAAATAAAAAATTAAAAAAATTGAATTTCTCTGTTTCCAGTTTCTGGGTAGGTCTATATATGTTTTCTGTGGTTTCACCGTATTACTTTGCTTCTCTCGGATCATGAACTATAGGCTCAATGTCCTGTGTTTATAGCTAGTATGCACTTATGAGTAAGTACATACCATATTCATCTTTTTGTGTCTGGGTTACCTCACTCAGGATAGTGTTTTCTAACTCCATCCATTTTCAGGCAAAATTCAAGTTGTCATTGTTTTTTACTGCTGAGTAGCACTCTAATGTGCAAATGTGCCACATTTTCTTTATCCATTCTTCAGCTGAGGGTCATCTAGGTTGACATTTGCATGGCTGGGAAGTACTGAGGGGCCATTGGCCATGGCACCGGGATTTATTTCTACTGCATGTACTGGCTTTTTGGGATCCTATTCTCTTTGGAAGTGTACCTTGCTCAGCTTAGATGTAGTAGCGAGGGCCTTGGACCTTCCACAGAGCAATGTGCCTTACCCTCTCCTAGGATTGGATGGGAGTGGGGTAGGAGGGTGTGTGGAGGGAATAGGAGGAGGGGAAGGAGTGAGAATTTGGATTGGTAGTTTTTTTAAAAAAAATCTAATAAATTTGAAAAAATAAGGTACATAGATAATGCCCCAAAATTCTCTGCCGGACAATAATACTTTAATGCCCATGTAATATTTTAACTTTGGGCTCAACTGAGATAAAATAGAAAGAAAAGATAGAGAATGAAGTAATGGAAAGAAAATAAAGGAAGGAACACCAATGAATTAAGTAGAACTTGGAAAATATTCAAATTATAAAAGTGATATGTGTGAGAATATTTGAAATCTAATTTCTTTTAAATTTACAGTGACTTATTACCAACCATTTATTCCTTAACCACTATTATTTGTTATTGTCTACAAAATTCTAGGTTATTCTGCTTTGGTTTTGCATAATTAGACATTTTAATGCATATTGATTATTACAATCTATAATGATTATTCATTATTTAATGTGCAATCTTATTCTAAGTACACGGTCTTATTCTACTCTGCAAATGGAGTAAAGGAAATAAAAACAGTTTATAATCAGATGAGCATTAAGAACTACACTGTCCTTTGTCTTATATTTAGAAGTCCCTTCTCACTGCCTTTCCACACTGAAAGGTACAAGAGCATTATGTAATAATCTTAAAATTGTCTTTTATTTTTAAGTTTATAATGGACTTATATCAATTTTCCATTCCTTTTCCACCTTGTATGAAAACCCTACTGTATACTACTCTTGCTTTCTTTCAATTGTATGGCTTCTTTTCAAATAATTTTTGTTGCATTCATGTGTGCACCTGTGCATACATATACATACCTATTCTTAAATATAACCTGCTCAGTCTGTATTATTTTATTGCTGACCTGTTGGTATTGAATTATCAAGACACATGGTCTTCCCTCGGATAGGTGATTTCTCATCCTTTCCACATTTCTGAGGTTACCAGTAGAATTATTTTGTGTAGGGTTTAGGTGTCATGGTCTTTTACCTGTCTGCTTTAGCATGGTGTGTGTGTGTGTGTGTGTGTGTATGTGTGTGTATGTGTGTGTGTGTCTGTGTGTGTGTTTGTGTCTCTGTGTGTGTCTGTGTGTGTGTTGA
The DNA here is from genome assembly GCA_001685075.1 of Bramus lutescens. Taxonomy (NCBI): domain Eukaryota; kingdom Metazoa; phylum Chordata; class Mammalia; order Rodentia; family Cricetidae; genus Bramus; species Bramus lutescens. The sequence goes on from LOEQ01005636.1 coordinate 108,078, forward strand.
TCATCTATCCCACGGTGCTTAAATGAATTTCAGCGGACTCATAGAAGTTGGATGCCACAAAATATTGAAGGGAATCTAAAGCATTGCTTCAGTTTAGTGGCAAATGGTTTTACCACTGGGCAATTTCACTGCCATCTCACACACCCTCCAATTGTTTTACATTTTTATAGATAGAGTTTTTTTAAGTAAACAATGAATGTTAAGTAAATCTACCATCAACCCCATTTCTTCAGTTGCTTTCCTTTACTTCCAGCCATATTGTCCTCCCAACTTGTGTTCATGTGTATTGTTGTTATTATTATTTTTTTTGTTTTTCAAAAAATAGTGGTCCTATTTACTATTGAACATCCTGCAGAGGTTTAGAACCATGTAATATAGCACGCAAAGAATAGAATTTCAAATCTACCATCCCTGAAGAAAACCTACTGTCCCACTACTAACACCCATAATTTTCTCTCCTAGTGGTGTAAACATGATTTTCAATACTGTGAATCCAGCATGTAGCACAATTAATAAAAACCCAGAGACAGTTATAGGTGCTCAGCTTGAAGGTCAGAAAAGCAAAACAACCAGCCACTGACTTTTACCTTTATCTTTGTCCTAAATTGTGATTCTCTTTCCAGGAATCCTAAAATGAGACTGAGAGCTGTCTCCTCCTGTATTGTCTTCTCTAGTGCTGGGATTAAAGGCATGCACCACTACTGCCCAATTTCTAAGGCAAACTAGTGCGGCTTCTGGAATTAAAGGTGCGTGTCACTACTGCATGATCTGTAAGACTGATCAGAGGAGCCGTTTTACTCTCTGATCTTCAGGCAAGCTTTATTTACTAAAATACAAATGGAATATCACTACACTAGCCAGTACGGATGAAGCTTGTAACAAAGACAGTAACAGTCCTATGACTCAAATATGTAGTATACTGAGCAATATTTTTGCCAGAAAATTCAGCACAGCAAACAAATGTAAAGGCAATGATTCATAATGTCTATTGGGTCTATGGGAGACTGTTTACCATAATCTCAGAATGAGATAATACTCATCGTGTATCAGGCTTTAAAACTGATAGTTTATCTACCTTAATTGTCATCATAGAACCTTCACCCAGTAACTGACGGAAGCAGATGCTGAGATCCACACCTAAACAGAGTCAAGCACCCAAAGTCCAGTGGAAGAGAGGGAGAAGTAATAATATGAGTAAACAGGTGAAGGTTATGGTGGGGCTACCCACAGAAACAGCTGACCCCAGGTAGTGGGAGTTCACTGACTCCAGATTGACAGCAGGGGAACATGCGTAGGCCTGAAGTAGGTCCTCTAAATGTGGGTAGCAATTGTGAGGCTTGGGTAATTTCTGGTGGTACTGGCAGTGGAATCAGAATTTTCCCTAGTGCATGAACTGACTTTTTGAAGTCCATTCCTTATGGAGAAGTTCCTTGTTCAGCCTAGATACAGGGGGAGGGCCTTGGTACTGCCTCAGTGTGATATGTCAGACTTTCTCGAATCCCCAAGGGAGGCCTCATCTTCTCTGAAAAGTATATGAGGGATAGGGTGGAAAGAAGGTGGGAGAATTGGGACTGGTATGTAAGAAAAAAATGATTGTTCTTTTTAAAAAAATGATTGATAGTCTCTGATGACTGAATGTGTCAATCCCCCTCCACTTAATTCCATTAAAAATCCCTTTATGTGGAATATTTTGGCAATATGGTTATATAGTAGTAACTAACTACTTGGCATCTTTAAAGGTGCTTGCTCTCTGTTATCTGGTGGCAGAGTCTGTCCTCTGGATTGTTCTTCCATTCCCAGGCCATTGAGCTATTCCATTTCCATTGTTCATTTCATCTTTCTTTAAACAACTTTTCTCTTCACTTTGAAATCTCTAAAATAACATTCTCATGACTCCATCCTTGTCTGCTCATTTACATAGTTATCACAGTTGAAAAACTTATATCCAAAGATTCAATTGCAGCATCAACATATGAAAATAAGCATGGTTCTATGTGCTATTGTTTACACTATTGTAACAGAGGATGCTGTATTATTTTCTTAATTCTTACCAATTCTTTCATGGATGTGGTGAAATTACAATTGCGATTATACTTATGTTTAATACTACTTTATACTTTATTCACATAATCATAAAAACAGAGTCAAAAGCATATAACAATATACATGCATTAATTTATATGTATGTGTAACTTTACACATTGAGGAATTCATTTTTAAAAAGCATTAATTTAGAACTGAACAAAAGATCTTGCAGTACAATAATAAAACTGTTAATATATAAGGTTAAGTAAAATATAATCATTAATATAAAATTGAAAAAATGTAGGTGCAAATATAATAATAGTCACTGATTGGTAACTTAAAAGCTAACAAATAATTTCAAAATTCTGGCTTCTTTCTTATTATGCAAAATATAAACTATTCATAATTATTGCTTAATTTGCATAATTCTTCCACTTGCTCTTCAAAAACAATATAAAATTTTCCAAGTGATCCATTGTATTTTTAAGGCAGTCCCATGAATTTTTTTTATTGGTATGAGTTTTTCCATTCTACTTTCTCTTTATTTCTATCTCCTTAATGAATATGATTTTCAAATTCTTAACTGCTTCATGATTTCATTAAGCCTTATAATTTTAATTTTAATTTTTTTCCTTTAACTTAATATTCTTTAGTTTAATCAAATATTTTTGGTGGAAAGGGTGATTGTTTCTTCCTTCTATGAAACCAATAACAATAACAATAACCTAGAGGATCTTGGGATTGTGGCATATTCTCAGTTTTATATTAGTGTACTATGATTTGGGAGTCAAACTGATCCTTTTATCCCACTTCATAAATATTTATAAAACATTAAAATGTACAACGCACCCCACTGTGTTGCTCCCCCCTCTTTTCGGGGAACTCACTCCAATCTCTCTTTGTAGTGCTGAGTTGATTATTTTGTTTTTTTTTTATTTTTGGAAATGAAGTGCTTAAGATATTTGTGCTTTTTTAATAGAATTCTTTATTCCAGGAAGATAAGAACTAAGAAATAGTTGATATAATTATTTATATTTCAGCAAAAACATCAAATCTATTTCTAAAGGTATGTTTCAGTAAGGTTATGACTATTTCCCATGGAAATTTATCAAAGTCTCATGGTATTTACATATGTCAATGAACTTAGAGATGAGGCCTTTAAGGAGTAAAAGACAAATAAGCTTATATGAATCAACTTTTATTACACATAACTAGTACCATTATATGAGCTCAAGGCATGGAATAAATAAGGACTGTATAATCATATCAGAAGACAGTCAAAGGTGCGGAATAAGAGAAATCAGACTCACCAACAGTTTGTTCTCATGTTTGGACCATTCATGGCTGTCCCTAATAACTGTTTGTCATTGAGGCCAATGTGCTGGGTTATGAAGTATAGAAGCAATAACTGAATATGAATATATATATACATGTTTCAATATGCACATACTTAAACCAGAACACATCCTAATCTGCAGTGCTGTCTGGCTCCATAGATCTTCCCTGGAGTGTTGAATGTGCCAAATGATGTATACTACAAGATTATATTAAGAGTCAAGAAAAAAGGGATAAACTAAATACTTTTAAATATTTTTACCTAAATTTGATTTTGGAAATACTCTTTCTACATGAGAGCCAAAGATAGAACTAATAAAAAGGTAAAGATCGGACAGTGACAATTTATCCTGGATGAGAAGGCCAGTAAAATAATTTGTAAAGATCTTAGAAAGGTGAAAAATATTGTTGCCTGTGGAACTAAAGCCAGGGAATGAGAAGCTCCCATACAAAAATCAGCAAGGACCTTTCTAGAAATTTTTTCCATACTTTCTCAAATATGAGTCATGCCAATAATGTTTTTTTTTCAAAACTACATTCTTTTCAGCACCTTGCTAAACATATTGCACTGCTCTAGTTCACTGAGCTCCTATTTGTCATATTCTTTTGGTTATCTGGATTGAAAAATGATAAATGTTTATTTTTTGAAGCAGAGCCTTGGATACAATAACTTAATAGAAAGTTAAGCAACATTGTTATTGCAATTGATAGAATTTTCTAGCAAATCTTCAAACTAATTAAAGTATCAATATAAATAGCTTTATTTTCAACAATGAATTTATAAAAAAACCCTACCATATTAGACAATATTTCTTATTTCATCATTAAAATTATTTAAAGCTACTAGTGCTTCAAGAATCCTGAATAACCTTCAAACCTTGAAGTTAATTTCTGGAAAAATTAAGCAAGTTATATTCTTTATTTTGTTAAAAGGCATTTTGTATCTGTACTTCACTCCTCTAATAATATTTTTGTAAGTTCACATTGCCTAATTTTATCTATTCATAAAAAGAGAAATAGCTTCCACCTACTCACTTCACAGGATATTTTGAAAATTAATGTAGTAATATGTACAAAGCTGCAGAAACCTTAAAATAGTGCCATTAAATGAGTATTTTATCTCTGTAGGTGTCTCCCTTTTTCTCTGAATGACTTACAACGTTGAAACAGAAAGAGACAATGGATAGATAAGTAGATAGGCAGACAAACAAGGAGAAGAAAATAACAAGGGGAGAGAACAGAATAAATGACAGTATAAATAAATAGCTTCTAATTTTAGTAGAATTATTTCAAAATTCTAAACATACATACTTTTTAAGCATTTGCAAGCTGAAAATAATTGAAGCATCATGCTTTTGCTTTGGCATTAGTAGATTAACTTAAGAAAATACAGGTTGATCTTTATAAGTAAGATAGTTCATTATTCTCCTCTGCCACTTCATGATGCAGCTTCTCAGTGAAAATTTTCACCGAAACCTAAAATTTACAGCATACATCATCAAAAAGTTTTGTCTTAATGCAATGTACATTTTCTCTACTTAGTGAGGTTGAATATTTTGACTTTACAGCATTCTTTCTCTGTTTATAAATATAAAATATACAATANATATATATATATATAATTGAATCATTTTCATGCTTGTGTTTGTGAAACCTAGGGCAGGAAAAAGTATAGGTGGCAAGTTACGTGAAAAGATAAAAAAAATATAGAACACACCTCTGTTCAAGGCCTACAGATGTGCTGTAAGATTGTCAAGCTAAACACCTTCTAACTGAAACACAGCTCCAGAAACATGCTTCCACCATTATGATAAACCTTGAAAACTCAGAGAAAGTGTTAGTGAGATCCAGGTCTTACCATACCTCTTCAATGATAAGGACTCTCATCCTCCCAGCAATCCTTGTGACAACAGAGGATAATCAAATATGTACAATAAATCTGAAAGCATGTGATATTTTACAACAAGCTCATTCTTCAACATAACTGAAGATTAAAGTTTTATGTTCCTCAATGATTTAATAAACCTCAATTTTTCATACAAAATATATACGAAAAACAATAAGACCAACACTTTCAAAATGAGGAAGAGAGTTGAATCCATATAAGTGGACCAGGGAATTGTACAAGTGATATATCAGAATATACCATCAGCTGTATGTGACAGATTCTTCTAGAGCAAGGAGGCATTTTCTTACAAGAATGTTAAAGAGCATCATTCATGATGAGACCAACTATGTGTCGTGGCTTTTCTTCATAAGATGCCTGATCCCTAACTATGATCTTAAGGTACATTCTTCTGGGTCTAGGCATGGTAGAAAATTCTGCAATAAGATAAATATTGTTGGGCTTGAATGGTTGTAGGATGCTTAAATTGAAACAATCCAGATCACTGGAATGATTAATTTAACCTTAAATTTAAACTTTTGAATTTACAGACATATTTATATATACATTTAAATGAGTCTTCGTGTAGAATTTATGGGAACATTTGCTACCTTGATACTGTGAAACAAGTCAATCCTATGTCTCATAATCCTGGAACTTTATTAAAAACAGAGAATTCTGCCCTGTAAGAGGTTTGAATAGGAAGAACTAAAATTGAATCAAGTCATTTTATTTTGTGCCCAAATTTTCATGTCATCCATATTATGGGCTGTGTGAGTTCTCTACTACATAATCATATGCTGAATGCATATTAGTAAGTTGGGTAAAATTAATGAAGATACTAAGAGAATTTCATTGATATGAAAATTCATAATGGCATTATTAAAACAATTATGGACTTAAAATTAATTCTCTTAATTATTGACATCATTCATGTGTCATATTTTCGTATTCAATTATTTGTAATGTTTATACAAGTGAGCATGAGTGTGTATGCTTGTCTATTTTGCTTTTTGTCAATTTTTTAGTTTTGAAGATCAGTTATTGCTGGAGAGCACTCATCCCATATAATGCACATTTATGAGTTTATTGAAGATTTTGTTTTAAGAATTCTATGAAAAGTACCATATGTTCTGAATATGTTTACCCTTATTCTAGCTCCTCCCAGACTGCCCACCTCCTTTCTTTCCCAAATCCACATCCTTTCTTCCTCTCTTTCATTAGAAGAAAAGGGAAGTATAAAAAAATTAATATAAAATAGAAACAAACATAACAAGAAAAAACAAACAAATGAACATACAAAAGGAGCCAAAGAAATCTCACAAGGAACACATATAAGCACAGAAATTCCATGAAAGCAAAAAATTGGAAACAGTAATATATAAGCAAAAGACCTGTTAGTTACAAACAAAATAAAAGAGAAGGCATATCACACACACATACACACACACACACAAACACACACACACACACAAACAAACAAAGCAAACCAGAAAGAAACCAAAACACTTCAGAAAACACTGGCGAGCTAACTATATGTTAGACATAATGCTTGACCTAGAGTGGTTTATATGCTCAGTCAATCTTCAATTTTGATTTGTGAGTGGTTATTGATGAGAGATAGCTTCTGGATTGGGAATGTAGACTTGTGTCCATGCTCATTCTCAGCATGCTGCCTCAGTCTCTGAGTTTATATGTACGAGTCCTAGTGTGCTGAGAGGCATTGTTCTGTTGGTGTCCTCCATTGAAGTTTTGATATACAGGCTAAAATCCATATTACCAAAAAGATTAGATATAGACAAGTAACATGGTGGAGGATTGGATCACTCTAGAAAGGGTAATTAGGATAGTAATGAATCGATTGATAGAGGGTGGCTAGAAATGGGAGGTCAAATGGAGAAATAAAATGAAGGAGATGAGGGAGGGCGGGAACAGGTAAAGGGAGAAACAAAACTGTATATGTGAAGATAATCTAAATGGAATTGACAAGGGGCTCAGAGGCTGGTATAGTACCAGCTGTACATCTCTCCTCACCCAATGAAGCAGCCATTTCTGAGAACGGGTTACACCTAATCAGATTGGTTTTCTAAGGAGCTCTATGGAAACTGCCAAAGAACCTAGGCTATGGCCAAGGGTATTGATTGCTTTCAGTGAATTGATAGTAACACACTATTACTGAAGACAAAATCTACAGAACTTATTGAACACTGAAAAATCGAGATGGTACATACCTAGAGATTTTGACTCTATTGATTACTCTCATGACACTGGAAGATACTTTGATGCCACGAAAAGAGAAAAGTGAATATCAATCAGCTTAAAAAAATCTTTAATCTACAATGCTGACTTGCCTGAAAATGTGCTAGTATCACAGTAGAACAAAGCTTATAGACCAAACCAACTAATGATTGGAGTGAAGCCCACCCAGACACTGCTCCAGTAACAAAAACTGAGAGACCAGAAAGACCAGTAACCCAGGTGAAAAAGAAATACTACTGTTTTACCAAAGGAATGTAACAACAACATCAAAAAAAAAGACTCTTCATAATATTTTGTTGTTCTCATCAACCAGCATTTTGGGCAACCACCTACAGATAAGTTTCTTCCTGAAGTCTATGTAAATAAATATAGTAACCTATGTTGGAAGAGGGGTCGCTTGTTTCCTTCCAGCTGCTAGGCCCTGAAATAAACACACAGAAACTATATTAATTAAACAACTGCTTGTCCCATTAGCTCTAGCTTCTTATTGGCTAACTCTTACATATTAATTAAACCCATTTCTATTAATCTGTGTATTGCACTAAGAGACATATAGGTGGAAAGCATGTCGAGAATGAAAGACCCAGGAGTTCTAAATGGAAAGTTTCCATTAATTCCCTCTGCTTATGGCACAGGGAATCCTGTGGTTGATGAGGTGGATAAGTTCACTCTTTATAAACCCAAATTGACCAAGAAGAATATAATACATGTAAAAATAATATTATCAAAATATGTGCATGTTTTTATATGTATATCCATACTGGAAGATAATTAGATGGTTTCTGCTATAATATTGGTAGGAACTCCTTAAAACCCTTGTGACTGAGGATATATAAGAAAACTTTACTCTTTGTAGCTTTAACTATTACTTTTACAAATAATTTGAATGTTATTGTGGGACATAATGCCAACCTTTTAAATTCTATCATTATGTATATTCCACTAGTTTTAGAGAACAATAAAACCACAATAATTAACACAATATTGTGTTTGAAGGTCATAGAAGCTAGGTAAACTGAGCTCTGTGCTTTTGTACAAGTTTCTTAAATTCTTTCCTCTTTAATTTTATAATATCAATAAATTTATATTATATTATAACAGTGTTATAAGTAGAAAGTGAATAAAAGTTTGTGAAATTTTTAAAATCTTAGCACAGAATTAGGAGAGGAAAAATATTTGTGAAACAAAAATGTTTTCTTTTATTTAATATAGGCTGATACATGAAATTTTGCTATTTTAAATTTATATTGTACATTTATATCCCACATAATTTATATTTTTATCTCACTGAATTGCTACTTTTTGCTTTATTTCTGAAACTGTTAACATATTTGGCTATCAATAGAATAAATCTACTTGAAAAATCCAAATTACAGGAGTGTTCATATAGCCTCTTGCTGAAGTAATTTCATGAACAACTGCAAAGGACAGTTAATGAATCAAACCATTGCAATAGCCTTCTAGAAATTTTGCATTGTAAGTGAATATCCCTAGAAACACTGGGCAATGATTATGATCTATGTGAAAGCAACAAGATATAAGCACACTGTTTTAGTTTTTTTCTCCTCCAACATAATAATTTTTTATTAAATATTTGTTTATTTAATACAATGCACCCCAATCACGTTTGCTTTTTCTTTCCTAGTAGCTCTACCCTCCAACCCTAGGACTCTCCCACCTGCCACCACCCACCACCAAAAAAGAAAATAAAAGAAAAATCAAGATAAGAGAAAAAGAACCAAACACCAACTCAATTACTGTTGCCCTTATATTCACTGGATCCTGATCAAACTCCCAGTAGCCAACTCAAAAAATAAAAATAAATAAATAAATAAATAAATAAAAAAAACAACTCTCCTGCCCATCAGAAACCATCAACTGTGAAGAGCTTTATCCCAATTTTTAAGTACTCTTCTTCAATAGCCTCATGTTTCACGTTTATCTTTTGATGGGCAGAAGGAGGTAAGATGTTGGCACAGGAGACAACAATGTTTCTCATTCTCAGTTTTTAGTTTGCAGTCTGCCACGCAACTACAACAGATGCCTCTATGCCCATAACAACCGGCAATAGCATAGACTGTATCCACAACCTGGTTTCTGTTGACCATACAGATTGCAGACCTCAGTGTGGTTTCCTGGCAGCAGTGTGGATCATGGAAGTCTTTCCAGGAAACTCACAGTTCATTACCTGAGTATTAGAGGACCAGGAAGGACAATTTGTAAATAGCCTATATTTGTCAAAGTACAGTGTTGGGCAGGACAGAGTAACTGCAATAGGAATCTGTGTGGGTTGTGTAACCCGTGTGTGAAAGGAAGAACTGGATTCTCTGTGGAAGAAAGAGTGGCAGCCATTTTCTTATGGAGACTAACCAGGGGATTATAATCTCTGTTCCAGCCCATCTCCATTGCTCTCAATGTATCAATAAGAATATAAGATAGTGATGGATTTAACACAGGTTAGCAGTTTGTTCAGATAGAAGTTGTTACTTAATGGCTTATTATTATTATTATTATTATTATTATTATTAT
>LOEQ01005636.1:118132-136433 GCA_001685075.1 Bramus lutescens
TTATTATTATTATTATTATTATGCTTATATTATCCACCCCAGAATAGTTCACAGGTTTAAGACTAAGCTTGACGTTAGAATAAGTCAATATTTAAAGGTAGAGAAAATGAAAACATAAGATAAATGATTATAAATAGACTTTCAGCTTCAAATAGAGGAGTTTTATGATTGTTGAAATTAGATGGATCTAAACTTTGGCAATGTGTAGTTGAGCAGGACACAGAATTCGGAGAAATGTACTAGTGTGTATTAATCATGCACGTTTTCATCTGTGTATCAAATTGGCCATCTCAGTAGTGATTGAGTGGCAGCAATTTCCTTTGGATTTTCTCAGGATTCCAGTTTCAGATTGGTTGAGAATTCGTTCCAGGTTTTGCCAAACTCGATCCAGATGAAGGGTGAGCTGTAATTTCACCTGAAGCTCAGCTTCCTCTTCTATACCCAATCAGACTTGCATGGAATCATGTCACTGGTGTGGGTAAGAATGACACACTTGTTTGCACATCAGCCACTAAAAGCCACCTCAGTCCCTGGCTACATTATCCTCTAAGAACCTAACAGCATAATAGTTCAAAGACAAATATTTGTCATATTCAAGGGATATAATTATAAAATTATAAACCAGTACTCTCAGAATGGTTACGATAGAAACAATTGCTCTTCCCTATCATTAGCAATTCTCATTACCTGCCAAATCATGCTTTCTAATATTTCTATAGAGGGTAAGACTGACACATCTGAGTTGGAGGTGGGGTGAGGCAATGACATTCCATTCAAAATACTCTTTCAAAGGAATATATTAGAATTGTGCCTAAATCCTCTATGGTAGAAAAATGTAGATTTAAAACTTGACAAGAATAAAATGGGATCAATGTAATCTGTCATTGATACTCCAAAATTATTATTCTCCCAAGAAAATTCAACACAAACTGCTCTTGATCACTAACAAGCCACTACATTCATTGTATTTAATGGACAATACATGGCGAATCTTCAGCTTCCATGACTTCTGCTCTACTTAGTTTCTGCTCTGTTTCTTCTTTGTTGTTGTTTGCTTGAAAAACAGAGAAAGATATATTGAATGTGGCCGCAACATTCTACAAAGAGTTTTTTTACTTTTTGTGCTTGCAGCACAACTCCTGTGTAGTTGGACCAAGTTTATTGATGCTGGGCCCATTCTACTATTGCTGTGGTATGTTCGAGACTCAGCATTGTGGATCTAGACTGTTCCATCAGTAAGTAAAAGGCTGACCCTCTACCACTCCTGAGAATTTGACACTCCATAGGATCAAGTGCTTTTCCTAAGAAGCAAGAGATGAAAATTATCTCATATTAATTTATTTCCCTTCCTATCCCAAAATATTCTTCCAGAGGATATTAGACTGCAGTGCTATCAGAGATATAAATGGCCAAACATGATCCCTTACTCCTTTATTTGAAGTAAAGGCCACCTTATAAAGGAAGTTCATGTTTCCCTTGTTATTTTCATAAAGCATGATACAATAAACTTAGATATTATTCACTGTATCTCAGGCTGTGTTTTCTAATAAACTTTGGCTAAGACATTCAATCACAGCAAACTCAAAGTCTTTGAGGTCATAATTCTTCCAGTACTGAAACAAATTCATCAATGTTTTCCTATAAAGGAGAACTTTAATAATATTAATTATAGTTATTTCTATACAAGTAGAGCAAAGAACAAAGAGATAGTCACAGGGAAACTCAACTTGTCTTCTCAAATCTTTTTAGGGGAGAATGCTCTGTATAATCAGGTGACAGTAGGCATATCAGACATGCAGGTCCTTATTCTGGATTTTCTATTTGACTTAGGAAGAAATATAAGCTTTTATATCATTGTTAGTTTAGCAATAACATGATCTTATATTAAAAACACATCATATAACATATGTTATTATTTGTCTGTCAGACAAAGTATCCATTTTCAAAGTGGCATATGATAAAGTGGCTCTCAAAGAGATCATAATTAATAACAGCATAGTTATGAAACTATGATAGTAGTATAAAAAGGGTACTCTAAACCAGGAGCCTAAAGCTGGGGAACTTAATAATAATAAGATAATGTTATTCTTAAAATAGCAAGAAATTGAGAAAATGTGTTTTGCAGTATATGCTGTTTGCTCAAGGCATTCACTTTCCACATATGAGATTCATTTATTTTTAATAGTCACTAGGTGGTGATTTAGGGGCCAAAAGGCACAGTGTCTAGCTATTAGTGTAGTTTTATGATCTATTAAATTTGTTCTTCATTATGTAATGCAGAATTATCTGGGGAAATTAGCATCACGCGCCTTAAAAAAATCTGGTTTTGTAAGGTTGACTGAATATACAATCCAAATGCAGATAACATGGTATTCATTAAATGCCATTTGACTAACACTCGTAATTAAAGCTGTCCCACATCTTCCCTTTAAATTCTTCCCTTCATAGCATTTGAGCATTTTCTTTTGATCAGTAAGAACACTGTAGCATAGCTATAGAAACTGTTTGTCTCATTAAAATTTAGCCTACTGAAAGTTTAGAGGATTCTAAGTGTATGTATGATTTTATTTCCACTGGGTGATTTTTGTAATGTGTATCAGCCATTCTCTCTAATAGAAAGTGCAATAGTAAGGTACTTTAAATAGGCATTAATTCTCAGAATACATCTGCAAGTTAGGTAAGCAACATGAAGCGTAGAGCCATAACAAGCATTATCCATATTCATCCACCTTCACAGCTGCAAAACTAGAAATTGCATATCATGAACAAAGGACATTTTCAGAAGGAACAGCAGATGCATTTGGCATATTTCCTTTTGGATTATGATTAGAATATTAAGCTAAAAAGAGCATAACCCAAAATGTATTTTTGAATATGAAACAATAAGTTAAAATAAAGGAACCCAAAGCCATGCAAAATGCTTGTTATATAAGAAAAGAGTCAGGATGACATGAACCTCTCAGATACCAATAGACAAAACTATTTATCATCTTCAAATATTTCTTCCAGAAAAGTGTGCTTTTTTCTTCAGAAATTGTTGTATCAACTTCTTTTTGCTGAATGAGCAAATAGATATATCTCAATAATTCACTTGGATGGACATATAGAAAGAAACAAAACAGAAATCTAAACAACAAAAATGATTTTATGTGTTTATTTTTTTGGCAAGTAAATAAATCCTGTGCATGAACAGATCACAGAGTAACACAGTATTAATTCATTGGGTTGCTAAGAGGATGTGCAGTTAGTGAGTAACTGGGGGATAGCTGTTTAATCTTGTTTTTATCATGTCCTGGAGCACTGCTCATGTTAATCATGGAATTTCACATATGGGATACTAGATGTGATTACCGGGTTATGTCAAAGAAAATTTACAATATCTAAATTTCTATATTTTTCAATAAAAATTTGAATTTTCTAATACCATTTAATGAATCACACATTAAAATCACATGAAAGTGCAATTTTATCAAGTTTTAAAAATTAAAGTCCATATATTTCTGTAATCTTATGTGTATTTGCAAATACCTACTTTGTTCATTTGAGATCATTTTTTCTACTTTTTTAACTTTTATTATGAAAGAATTAATAGAAAACCTCATCTAAAGTGATTGTTTCAGTATATAGGATGGAATCATATTCCAAGATCACATGATTGAAATATCACACACATTAGAAGACAATTAGTATAAATTCCAAGGTCAGGCATATGCTGCCAATGAACAAGTTGTGAGTTGCCTATAACAATATACTGTTCTTCTTATTATCTCTCTTAGCTAATGAAGACATTAATTAAAATTTGTTAAGTTATTATTCATTTGGAGAAAATTCAATATATTATATTATACAGTGAATGACTTATTTATCTAAACTAAGTAAAAATATATACATTGATTCTTGGATGTATTAAAACATGATTGGTCATGGTAAAGAAGCCATCAAACCTGAAGTGCATCACTATATTTTCATTTAAAGTGTGAAGTTAGTAACCAATATGGAATTTGATTACAGAAATTGTATCAAGTGGAAAGGTTGCTAAGTGGCTACTGGAGGCTGCAATGCCTTTTCCAAGATTATAAGATGGGAAATAAAGTCTTTTGTAATAAAATAACTTACTTGTATCCATGTGGAGTACTTCTGATCTGATATTTACAAAAGGGTTTGGTGAGCCTGATAGAGGTGAATCAATCTCTTTTTACTAAGGGGTGAACAGACGTGTGTTTACTTAGTTTTCTGTCTTACCTGGTTCCCACAGCCATTAATTCTGAAAGAAATAACACAGAGGTCTATATTAGTTATAAACTGATTGGCCCATTAGCTCAGTCTTCTTATTAACTCTTATAAATTATATTAGCCCATTATTCTTATTTGTGTTAACCACATGGCTCAGTACCTTATTCAGCTGGGTAGTGACATCTTGCTTTTTCTTTGGCTGGGACAGGACTGCAGTAACAGCTTTTCTCTTCCCAGAATTCTCCTGTTCTCATTGACCTGCCTCTACTTCCTGTCTGGTGGTCCCGCCTATACTTCTGGCCTGGCTACTGACCAATCAGTCTTTATTTAAAATATAATTGACAGAATACAGACCATTGTCCCACATCAGACCTGAACCCAGATCCTGAAGCGGCAGACAGTGAAGATGGAGCAAGGTTCATTACTAACAAGAGGTTGAGCTTGGGTGTAAATTAGAGGTTTTATTATTATTATTATTATTAATTTTTACAATGAGTTCATAAAAGTAAAACTGCCTAGTAAAAGGAAGAATAGTTTTAAAACTAAATTGAATAACACATTTTCAGAAAACTATCAAGAGGTAGAATTTGAGGAGATCTGATTGGGTAATAATATGGAAATAAAAGACACAATTTCCCAACATTCCCATGAAAATGATGAAGTTTTGAGTGCCAAACATTGGAACATTTCAAATACTAAGTTGCCAAAATCAAGTCAGATATTATTTATTTTAAATATTTATAATTTTGGCTTTTCCTTAGCATTCTTTATTTGTCTACTGGGGAAAAGCAAACACCCTCTGTCTGCTTACTCAAAGTCCATTTTAAGGTTAACTTAAGAACCCTGTTTATGTGAACCCAACTCAGTCATTCAAAATCAGCAGAATTCCGTCTCTGTAAAGATTATATTTCTCACTCTGCAACCTTTCTCTGGAATAATTTTCTGTTACTTATTGAATTTCAGATTTGTCTAATACTGTGTAAGGTCACTTTTCTTGTTTGTTTTGGTTTTTAGAGACAAGTTTCCTCTGTAGCTTTGGAGCCTGTCCTAGAAGTCTCTCTTGTAGACTATGCTAGCCTGAAACTCACAGAGCTCTGCCTGCCAATTCCTCCCTGAGTACTGGGATTAAAGGCCTGCACTTACTATTACCCATGTCAAGGTCACTTTTTAAATTCTTGAGGGTGACACTCCAAAGGAAATGCCAGTTTATAAAGTGTATCAATCACTAGATTTTTAGGGTAAAAGGTGAATATCTCTGGTGCACAGCTATATTACTGACAGAAACTATATGGATAGCTGAATTGCATGATGAAGCACTCATGAAAAAGGCAGAAGTCTCCTTCCCACTAACTTGCCCTTTCCCCAAAGCTTTCGGTGTAGTGAGAACATACTGGTTGGAAGAAATTTGTGTCAGAAAGAGTATCGCAGAATATGGAAAATCCCCCTCACCTGGGTATCCAGATTCTTGGCCTATCAGCCATATCAAAATCTGACTTCCCAATACAAGGGGAAATGAATTTTAATATTTCCTAATAAAGCCCAGCAAAAGGAGGTTTGTTTAAATTTCAGATAGGAAACCAGATATCTTTTAATATATTTATATCAGAAATTTGAATATTTGTAATTTAGGAGTATCTCTGCTACAGGATGAAGAATACAATCCCCTCAGGCTTCCAATGAGAGAAAATAAACAGCAACAGGATGTTGCTTATGATTTTTATAGAGATTAATTTTACTTTTGCTATTCTTAACATTAAATTTTCAAATTATGCTACAGTTATTTCTCGATTGTCACCTATAGGTTTGGAAATAATTCAAAGAAAGACAAATACCTAAAAATAGTGGGAAAAAACAGTTAATGTATCTGTTACCTAATAATATGAACTAGGAAGTAACAAGAATGTTATATTAATGGTTCTGATGCCTTTTAATAATAATACTTTAGTTTTTTTCTTGCTTTCCATAAAAATCAAATGTTGAGGGACTGTAGGTCTGGGCAGTGGATAGGTGTAATAGGAAACTACTTGCTCATTTCTGGCTGCCCAAAACCGAAATAATCACACAGAAACTATATTATTTAAATCACTAGTTGACCAATCACTTAAGTGTATTTCCAGCTAGCTCTTATATTTTTGGTTAACACGTTTTTATTATTTTATATTTTACCATGAGGCTTGTGGCCTATAGGCAAGGTTCTAGCTGACAACTCAATCTTTCCCCTCTGGCGGCTCCATGGCATCTTACAGACTCTGCCTACTCTCTCTATATATAGACAGCCTGGCTATATGCTGTTAAAGCCATTGGTTGAAAACAGCTTCTTTATTAACCCATTAAAGGAACACATCTACACAAGGACTTCCCATACCAGACAGGTAAGCCTCCAGGCCAAATGTTATGCTGATCATATTTCTTACTATGTACTTCCCATACAAATTCCTTTAATTTGTTCAGAGTGAAGGGAATGGAGGGTAGGCAAAATATTGACAATAATCATGAATCTTTTCATTTTGTAAATGGTATACCTTGAAGGAAACCTTTCCTTTTTTTTGTCTTCCTTCCTTCCTTCTTTCCTTTCTATTTTTATTTATTTGTTTTTTATTTGTATTATTGTTTTTCTTTTGAGATGGGGTTTCTCTGTGTAGTTTTGGAGACTACCTTGAAACTCTCTGTGTAGACCAGGATGGTCTCAACTGCACAGAGATCTACCTTCTCTGCATCCCAACTGCTGGGACTGAAGACATGCACCACCATTGCCCAGCTGAAGAAAACTTTCACGAGTGTACCTGGACATTCTTCATTACTGATGAGTGGGAGACCAAGCAAATTATTTCTCAGGCAATTCTGAAGCAAGAAATGAGATTTTGGAGATGGATGAATAGAAAAGAGGCAGAGTAGAATTGTACCACTCAGCAAAAGAGACTAAGCTTGCTCTTAATTCCTGTGAAAATGTAGTATATACAGATTATAGATGATTAGTTCACAAAAATGAAAGAAACCTTGACATGAAACTCATATAAGTAGATCTTCAGGCTGTTATCCTAAGTGATATAAGGCAGTAACAACCCCCCCCAAAACAGAAACTGACACCCAAAGCTATCCTCTGTCCTCCATATCTATTTCTCAGTGTAGAAATGTACATAGGCTAACCATGCTGCCACATATTGTAACACATATGCACACATGTGTACATTCTCACAAGTACAAAGAATAGTAAATGTTATATTAATAATTTTAACACATATGTATATGATGCATTTCTTCATAGGAGTACAGATATATTTCAATATATATTAACGTTGTAATATTTAAATTTCACTGAGACATTAGGTCTCTCAACTTCTGTCTTTCCACAATTGTATAATAGAGTCTGTAATAAATAGACAAGTCGTTATTTTTTTTAAGTTTTGTTACATCGACAGCATATGAAAGATACTTTTCTCAATGTCTGTGAAATAATGTTAAAAAACAGTGAGAACTGGTGGTAAGAAGCATAATAAAAAGTGATTAGAAGAATTACAGTGGAAATAAAGAATTAAATGACAAACATGTTTTCAAAAATTTGCTATGTGATTTTGTGTGTTATTTTGTTTCAGGAGAAAAATAATGTCTCAGGAAATTCAGTGGCGTATTTTTTCATTTATTAATCATATCCTACTGCAGAAATTAGCTGTGGAATTCTACTAAGAATCATTCTGGTGCAAGATACATGGACCAGCATCATGTTTTTTTTTTTTCACTGTATTAAAGCACCTTTTGAATTTAACATTGTGCCAGTAGTAGTTGGAATAATCAGAGCAAACTGCCATTGCTATGTATGACAGATCTTTTTTTATGTTTTACTACAACCTTCATTTATTTGACACAAGTAATACTGTAGCATAGTCATAGTAATTGGCTCTAAAGGTGAGGAAAACTCTTTGCTTTCATCATATAATCATCATGTTTCAATTACTATTTATTCTATGTTCTTTATATAGAAGTTATCTATTCTTAACATCTGTGAGATATTAACACATGACTTAAATAATGCACTGCCTTGCTTTTCTCAATGTGTCCTTTTTAATGAATGACACTTGCCTCATATTTCGCTCATGATATTTCATTAGAATGGAACTAATTCACTTTACAAACCAACCCCAGTGTAGAAATTTTCAGCTTGGTTGAAAAATGTCATAATAATTATTACAATGGTTTATCATAGATTTTAGTATCTTTACAAATAGATTGAATAGAATAAGAATTTAGAATGAAAAGTATCACAATAATACAGTTTGACATGCTGAACTGTATACTAGAACTATATTCTATAACATCCATAAATTGTCTTGTAGGTTTCATAAAGAGAGCAGTTTTCTATAATAAATGGTTATAGAAATAAGAGGATGTAACTCAATTGTATTGGGTGTAAAGAAAATAAAGACAGTTATAGAGTTGAAGAATTCACGGCAACTACAATTACAGTAATTGCCTAATTAAACCAAGCATGATATTAAAACCAGAATGTGTTAGTATGTTAAAGGTACTATATGGAAAAGAAAAGAAATAGGTTAAAAACTCAAAGTATTTACTTATATAATTTGGTCTTCTTCTTACCTGCTCTTTTTATCTTCATTTTTTTTAATTTCCCTCATTATATCCCCATCAGGAAGCATAGCATGCTTGAGTGAATTATTCTATTAAATTTAAAGTTACAAATTTTCATGTCTTTCTATATGTGTTGCTCTTCCTCACTTTAGATTCTAGGATTGAATGAACTAGAAACAATGACTGCTGTCAGTGTGTTTGTGCCTATGTGTGTCTGGGTATGTCTCCCTGCATCTCTCTCTCTCTCCCTCTCTATGTATATGTGGATGTTGTGTGTCTCTGGGTGAGTTGTTTGTGTGTATAGTGCATCTATGTCAGTGTGAGAAAGAAAAAGAGTGCGTGTGATACAAATTATTCACTATATATGGTTTTAAATATTATACAATTGATATGATAAAAATAAGTTATGAATTAATTTATATTTGTTTAAGTATTTGGGAAATGTTAGGAAAGCTATTCAGGGGTGGGCCCTGGTCCCTTGGGAGTCATCCTCATTTATATGCTCCCTTCATTCTTTAGACCATTTGAGATTCTAATTATGAATTTCTTTAGATTGTGCTGATGACCCAGGGAGTGACATTGTTGAAAAATCTTACCATTTGAATAACCTCTTCTGTAATGAGCATAGCTTACTAAGGAAGTCTGAAGGAATAAAGTAATGTACAGCCTGACTGTCTATGAATCTGGAGTTAGTGCTTGTTTATACTGGAGAAAACTTTTAAATAGTTGTAAAAATAGTTAAATATGCTTTTAAAAATAATGAACGTGTATACATATATAAAATCCTTCATGAAACTATGTATATACATCACACACATACACACACACATATATATATTTCACTATCACTATACTCTAAACCATATTCAGAAATTCCAATACTTTGAAAACACCAAAGAATATTAAAGCTGTCATTCATAATTTTATAATTTCAAATCAAATGAGGTAAAGTGATAAAATGAAAATTTATGAATTACACTATACCAAACACAGGTGAGTCTGTGATTAATTTGATAATTAATATTTCAGTTTGCTCTGTCTCAGTGTATTCACTAACTTGCTGTTTATTTGTATATTTCCTGCAATAGGACTGAGATTTGTATCTGTCCCTAGATCTGAGTTCCTGATATGAACTGAAAAGCAAATTGAACTGGGAAAAATATTATTTATTAAACAAAATGTTTCTCATTTAAATAAGGTATTTTGATATGTTTATCTGGGTCCCTGACTCATCACTAGGTATCTTTTACACACAGAAGATACTGGCCTTTCATCTAACCTCCCTGATATCTGAAGCAATGGTCTAATAATGTGTTTCTGCTTTTCAACATGAGAAGGAACCTTTCAAAACCAACAATAGGTGAGCAGATGTCCAATAAGTCCTTCAGAACGTGGGGCTTGGAGAAAAAAAAAAAAGAATCCTCTTCTCTCCATCTTTTCCATCAATTTAATATAGAGAACAAAGAACAGAGCGCGCAGCTCATGGTGCTGTCATCTCTCTCCGGCTCAGTGAAGACACACATTTTCCAGCTTTCCTGGCTGTGCGTTAATGAGAGAATTGTCAAAGGGAAAGAAAAAGTGAGTTCATGGTTCTCAGTTCCATATGTCAATTCTTCAGCTACCGACCCACTTCATTATGGCTTCTCGGAAATATTTGCTAGTCATTAGTAAATGGTAATTTGGAGAGCATTATGATTTTACTGCAAAATCCTACTGACCCTCCCCAGCAACATTCATTAATATTTTGGGCGAGGAATTGCCTGTCTGCTATTGTCCTACAGCTTTCCCTCTCCTCAGATAGACTTATGTTGGCCACAAGCCATCTCTAATTATTTCTCATTACTTTGCCTCTTCTTCCAGTATGTTCTTACTGTGTGGAGTTTTGCCAATTGCTGACAAAAGCCAAATGGAAAAGAAAGAGGAAGCCACTTTGATGAGTGCTCTGCTTCTGCAGCGCGGTGGTAACACTCTAAGCTCCACTGGAGTCTGCTTATTGCCAAAGATTCTACCTGCTGCTTGAGATGTTTAACATATGAAACCAATGTTGAGGCCATTTTGGTTTGCTAACTCCCAAGCCTTGGATGATCCCCAAGTAGACAGCAACAAGAAAGAAATACACCAGTTTGCTTAAGTGTATGTATAAAGAAAGGCTTTTTCCATAGGTTCTGAGCTCTGTGATGTCTATCATGTTATGAAAATAAAACCCATTGTTCATTTTTCAGTAGTTTGATTTGATTTTAAAAATTAAAATATAACAACATAATTTCCAAAATTTTGTTCCTCTCTCCAACCCCTTTCATGTACCTCACTACTCTTTTTTAAATTCAGTGCTACTTTTTGAATTATTGTAATATATATATACACACTATATGATACACACTATATGTGTGTGTGTGTGTGTGTTAAGTACATATTCCAAAATATACAGATAGAACTTACTCAGTCCTTATATTGTTACTTGGATATATATGATTTCAAAACTAGCCAATTGGCATTAAATAACCGTTTGGAGGATTCTTTCCCAAGAAAGATTGTTTCTCCTGCATTTCTTAATAGACTGTAGGATTTTTGTCTAGGGTGAAGGCCTATGGGATTTACCCTTCCATGTTAGCCTGTCAGTTGATGTCATTTTAGTTTAGGTCTCCTTTAGGCAGTTGTATGTTTCAGACATTACAAGCTTCCCTGAAATTTCCAGGAGACACAATTAACTTCAGAGTAGATTTCCTGTTTTCATGGCTCCTCTTCCATGAAATTCTGAGTTGTGTTATATATACAAATGTTGTGGCTAGTCATAAGGGTACAACAAAAGCAAGAATTCCTTGGTGGTATCCAAAGGTTCTCTAGTTTGATTTGATACTTCCTTGACAAGTGGGAAATCATGCCTGGTACTGGGAACCTAGATAGACATCACAGAGCTAGAAGTCAGTATCATAGCAATATATATAATATAGTCCATCAATATGTTGGAAAGGAAGAATCTATAGCAGGTCACTATTAAATATTTATTAACAAGTATGTATTCTGTCATTTTCTCAATGCCTACTGCGTGGATATTTTTAAGAAGCAGCATTTTCAAATGTTTGATAATCAATAAAAACACAGAGAACAATTTAATCTGAAAAATTTAAGGTTCATTAGTCAAGAAAGCAAATTTATTCCATATTCCAACCAAAAGTTTATTATTGATTTATTAAAGAGTGAAAATATAGTTCTTTGTCAATGGATGACATTCCGCCAAAATTTCCAAATTCTATGTTAACACATCCAATAATATTGCTATTGTGCCAGTTTTCCCTATATATCCAGATCTAGGAGCAAATGTTTCATAGCAGATTTCCTGCTGTCTTGGCTCCTACAATCTTTCTACCGGTTCTTCTGCAGTGTTCCCTGAACCATAGATAAAAGCACTGGGATGTATATGTACCCATTAGGGCACTTGTCCAGACTATGATGATGTGTGCACTGTATCCTGTGTAAGTTTTCTATGATCCCATTTGCTATAAAGAGATGGATCTTTGATAAAGGGTGGTCGCAAATTTTAGAGAGGAAGAATTTATACATCACGATCTAGTGGTAGTGTTGATAGTGTGGACTCAAGAAACTAAACGTGTGTGTGTGTGTGTGTGTGTGTGTTTGCATGTGTGGGCACACGCATGTGTGTGTGCATGCATGTGTGACTTTATACATACACACACAACAGTAATAATCAATTTAAAAAGCTTTCATCTTGAGAATGAGTGTATGAGAGGAATTCAAGGGAGCATAGCTGAGAGAATCTGGAGTGAAAAAGGGGATAAGACATAATTCTACTCAAAATATCAAAAATATTTATAATGAAAAAATTAAGAAGAAAATGAACATTTAATCATCAAAAGATATGGTATAGTTTAGAAACTATATACATAATAACAAAATTTAAAATGCTTGCTTCACTGTTGCAAAGATTTCTCTCTGAATGAGAAAAATAATATATGTCAGTATTTCACGAACTGTATTTTTTGAGGAGTTTATTTTGTTTGGATTATGCTTTCAGCTGCAAAAGTTATGATATCGAATTCATCAAAATGCATGAGGAAAATCATTTTAGGAGTTATCATTATATCACATTTCCAAAACTCATTTAGGGATTATGCCATGTTATCAAAACATGTAAGAAATTTGATTGTAATATTATAATTGTTCATTTGATTTTTAAAATGAAATCTCTTGGAATATAATTAAATGCATAACATTTTGTACATAAAGTTTAGAATATGCAATAAGTCAAAATCTAATGAAACTTTGAGGCTATCTTTGTGAATAAACTAAACTCTAAATCATTTTAATTCTAGAATGCGTATAAAGAAATATTAATGTTTAATTTTACTTGGAAACTATGCATGTGTTATGTTTCAGGGACTACACCTATAATAATTTACAATTTATATCTATTCATCTATTGTACATTGAAGTTGATTTACCAAACCTTATGCGTTTTATTGTCTTTGATAGCAATCTCTTTCATCATCTTAGATGAATACCAGTTTCTTTATGTTTTAAATGGAAAGTGTTTTTTTTTTTCCCCAGAATGAGCATTTTTCATTACCACTTAGAATCCTTCAGGTCACTGGGCAAAAGAATGAATACACTAAAATATTGGAACAAGTATTTTATAAGCAAACCCAGGAGCTTCTTTTAAAATTTCACGGGGAAGAATATCAACTATTAGCCATTTATCACTGGATTCCCCTACACAGGATCAGGTAAGTACATGAGAATATTAATGTATACATTAGTATATTACATTCACAGTTCCATGCATATCACTTCCAAAGTCTGAAATTCAGAGGCTATAAATCTCCAAACTGTGGTAAGTACAAAAGCTGAAGAAATCAGGAATGAATTTCAGGATGATGTCTTAACAGTCACACATGCTCCTGTGTTACCCCCAACTATGTGTCACCCACCCTCCAGGGCTGAAATATTTCACTATGTAATTATTTATATGTGTTTAATAAATAAAGTCTTCTTCAGCTTCTCTGGATGAAATTCCCCTTAGTCTTTGCAAAGGGGAATGCAGGCATTATGTTCCAGGATTAACATGAAGCTTATTTTGAAAGAAATTTTTAAAACCACTCCTTAATTCATAACTCAGTACCATCATTTAAATCTGTAAAATCACACAATGCAAAGATGCCACTCTCCTTGTATTACCTGGAGTGTGCACTCTGTGAAGGCATTTCCCGGTCAGGATATTGTCACAGTCAGAA
This sequence comes from Bramus lutescens, assembly GCA_001685075.1. Classification (NCBI taxonomy): domain Eukaryota; kingdom Metazoa; phylum Chordata; class Mammalia; order Rodentia; family Cricetidae; genus Bramus; species Bramus lutescens. The sequence continues at coordinate 132,199 of LOEQ01005636.1, forward strand.
AAAAAAATCCTTTTCAAAACAAATTTAAAATATTAGCAAAAATAAAGAAATATGATTTCTTTATAACTTGCCAGTTTGTGTTTCTAAAATTGACTTACCAAACATTGGAAGAAAACAGCATAAATGGATTTATAGGGCAAGTAAAACACCCCATGTTCTTAAACAATTATAAGAATAACATTCTGCATTCACTATCTATTGAGGAAAATGTTGATCATGTTAAAGGTGAGTAGTATATTTGGAAAATCTATATCAGGAAAAACAAAATATTATTTCTTATGTTATTATCCCTTTATCTAAGAATGCTTATGGGATGATTATTTTACAACCCTTAATACAGGTATAGTTCATGTAGTTGTAATTCTGAAACTATGACCTCACTGCGAGATTCACCCTAAAACTCACAATTTTAAAATCCAATCATAAACATGATATAAACTGCAGAAAAATAAACAAAGATCTTAAAATTAAAATGGGTGATGAAAAATTAAAGATTCAGATATGTGTTTTGGAGACAAATTCATGCAACTAAAAAGAATATCTTTCTGAGTGATGTAACCCAAACCAAGAAAGATAAACATGGTATGTACTCACTTATAAGTGGATATTAGCTGTAAAATAAAAGATAGCTATGCTACAATCCACAAACCCGAATAAGGTAGGTCTCAGGTGGAACACTGAGAACTCCCTAGGAAAGGCAGATTGAAGAGATGTTGTGGATGGACTTGGGAAGGAGGGGAATAGAACATGAAAGATCAAGTGGGAATGTATGTGGCAGGGACGCTGGAAGGGGCAATTGGAAAGGCGGTCATATCAGGCTTTGGTAGAAGTCTGGTGCAATAGATTATCCCAAGAATCTACAAGGATGACTCCAGCTGAGATTTCCAGCAATTTCGAAAGTGTAGCCTGAATCACCTGGCAAGACTACCAGTAGAGGGATTGGGTCACCAACTAAGCCACATAACCTCCAATCTAGTATCTGTCTGTCTTTGTGATGTGTTGAGGTAAGAGTGAACCAGAGATTGTGGGAATGACCTACCAATTAACTGATCCAACCTAACACCCATGCCCAGAGAGTGTGCTCATCCCTGTCACTGCCTGGAGCACCTTTTCTCAAGGGATGATGGCCTAGAGACCTAGAAAAGAACCAAATATGGCTGGAGAAAACAAAACATCACTGTAATGATGTCTAGTGATATTCTGCTATAATCATAGACTGGTGTCTAGTGCAATAGCTATCAGAGAGGTTTCATTCATCAACTGATGAAAAAAGATGCAGAGACCCACAGTCAAACATAAGGCTGAAATTAGGGAATCCTGGTGAATAGAGGGAGGAAGGATTGGAGGATTCAGAGAGGTCAAGGATATCACAAGAAAACCCACAGAATCAACTAAACTTGACTCAGAGGCATTCAGAGACTGAAGAACTTACAGCCAGGGAACCTGCATGGGACTGACCTGGACCTTTCCTTATAAGGGACAGTGGTATAGCTTAGTCTTCTTGAGGAACTCAGTGTGAGCAGGGGCAGTCTTTGACTCTTTTGCTGGCTTTTAAGACCCTAGTCCTCATACTGGGTTGCCCTTCCTAGCTTTAATACAAGGCGATGTGCTTAGTCTTACTACAATATGATACTCCATGTGTAGTTGATATCTGTGGGAGACCTGTTCTTTTCTGAACAGAAACAGAGAAGAAGTGGATAGGGAGTCACTGAGGGAAGGTAGGGAGACTGGGAGGAGAGGAGGGTGGAAAAACTTCCCTAGGGCTCTAAAACAAACCAACAAACCAACAAATAAATAGATTCAAATATCCCCTCATACCTATTTCTTCAGTTTTATTAAATGCATCAGAATCTGCTTCATTGTCTAATTTAATAATTTGACTTATAATTGTTTTATTGTCTTCCCCTTATCTATCCTTCTTATATTAAAGTTAACCTTGAAATGTAATACTTATTTAATCGCATATTGTGGAATTAAAGGAACATTATAAAAAGCCAGCTAACCGATAAAGTCTAGTTCAATACTGCAGGGATTAAGGCGCACTCATTTTAATGCATAATAGTCTGGAAAAGGTTAAAGTGAGCAGGATCTTGGTTTTAGCTAATTATCTATTACTCAATTGTTTTCTGATCCTCATGCATGGAGGATGGGTGTATTATCTTGCATTTCTTCAAATTTATGTTTCAAAAAGATAGTCTCAAGCACCTTTGGAGAAACTTGTATAGATTATGGATAATTTACATCTCAAAGAGGCAAGAAAAAGATTAACAATAGAAAGTTAGCTTAAGTAAGTATTAAAAGAATATGGAAATTGCAGTTTATGATTAGGAAGAAATCTGCCTAAGTTTTTGTTAAGTTCAAAGAAAGTTAAAAATTCTTATTCAAGGGTGTGACTTTCTTGAACAAAAGAAGAATCACTCAATGCCAGAAATAATCCTGTATATAGTATATTTCATCCTCTTTTTCCTTTCTCTGCAGTATAAGTTAACACTGTTTAAGTGGTACTTCTCCTCTGGATGTGCTTTCAAGAATACAGTGGATTCTTTCTAATAAATAGCTAGTCTCCTTTATTAAGTAGTTGACAAAATTGGGTCATAAGACTAGAAATAAGTTTGTATAAATACCATAGTTAAAATCTCTCTAACTCCCAAAAGATTTATGATAAAACTCAAATTCCTCACACACCTTGACTGAGGCCAAAATTTTGTTTAAAAACACACACACACACACTCTCTCTCTCTCTCTCTCTCTCTCTCTCTCTCTCAATGCTAATGAGAATTATTCATATTTTAAAATTCTTTTTAATTCTTATTTCATGGAAAATGATTTTATAACCACATTCACATTCCTCCCCCAACTCTTCTCTTGTCCTCACCACATTCCCTTCCACCCTATTTTATAGTCTTTTTACTTTTTTAAATTTAACCCATTAAGATAAATCAAGGGAGGCTTTATCCTCTCTAAGGAGAGGATGGGGGTCAGGAACGACAGAGGTGTGGCAGGTGGAGAAGAGGAGAGAGGGGGAACTGGGGTTGCTTTGTATAATGAAAATAAATAAATAAATAAATATTTAACCCATTGGAATAAGTTTTAAAAATGTAACCATTAGGATAAATGTGCATTCCAGATATCCTTCCCTGTGTGGTCTTCCACTAGAAAGCAGTCGACTTAATCAGATGGTAACTTTTCTCTTAGAAAATAAACTCTATTTCTCTCTCTCTCTCTATCTCTCACTCTTTCTCTCTCTCTCTTTCTCTCTCTCTTTCTCTTTGTCTCCCCCCCCAGATACTTGACGATTGAATCAATTCATGGCTATGTGTGTGATTTCATGCCCAGTAACTGAAGGCATAAGTGATAAACAATCCCACACCAGTTGGGATTTAAAGGGGTATTTATTTTAAGGTTAAANCTTTGAGTTTGAGGTGTGTTTCTTGTAAACAGCAGAATATTGGATCCTGTTTTCTTATCCATTCTCTCAACCTATGCCTTTTATAGGTGAATTGAGTCCATTGATATTAAGTGATATTAATGACCAGTGGTTGCTAACTCCGGTTATTTTTCCTGGTGGTAGTATTTGTGTGTTTACCTTCTTTAAGTTGTGTGCTGGTGGAGGGTTGGTAGATGCCTGTTTTATTATGGGTGTTGTTGGGTTCCCGGGTTTGCAGTTTTCTTCTTAGTATTTTCTGTAAGAGTGGGGCTGTGGCTAAGTATTGTTTAAATCTGTTTTTGTCTTGAAATATCTGGTTTTCTCCATCGATGGTAAATGTGAGCTTTGCTGAATATAATAGTCTGGGCTTCCATCCATGGTCTCTTAGTGTGTGCAGCACGTATATCCAAACTAATCAAATGGTAGAGAATACACAAATTAATAAGAAGATGGAGCATGTGATTAAACCAGACTCATTGAATGTGGCTGAGAATGAGGGCTGACTGTAAAGACAAGGACAATGGCACTGAGTTTTCATTCTGCTGCATGGATTGGCCTTGTGGGAGCCGAGTCTGTTTGGATGCTTACCTTCCTAGACCTGGATGGAGTGGGGAGGACCTTGGACTTCCCGCAGGGTAGGAAACCCTGACTGCTCTTAGGACTGGAGACGGAGGGGGAGAGGGAGTGGGGGGACTGGAAGGGAAATGGGAGGAGGTAGTGGTAATTTTTATTAAATAAATATGTTTTATGGAAAAAAGAACTCAAGAAACTAGACTTTAAAATTCTAATTAATCCAATTAAAAAATGG
>LOEQ01005636.1:152655-165363 GCA_001685075.1 Bramus lutescens
TGGAGAGGGTACCTCAACTGGCCCCATCTTATAGCCACACTGATGAATATCTTGGTTATGCACTCTTATAGTTTCCTTTGACACTGATGTTTCTTTAGCGATGGCCTTACTTGTCAGGTATGTTTCATTCTCGGGATGACCTCATATGATGTGCATTTCAAGCTGTGATTTCCGTCTGATCTCCTATTGTAGACCCTGTTATCACTGAAAGGGAAGCTTTAAAGTTCAAAGTCAGAATGAGTAACGTTTTAAAGTTTCTGTCTCTCTCATCCTTCTAGGCCATTGGTTGCTTGGTTGCTTCAAAGAGGGTCAAATTATTGTGCGTTGTACAGCAAATATTTCCAGTGGGCTTTCTTTTAAAACGCATGCAGAACGTGGCCTTCCAGTTCAAAGGTGTGTTGATGAAGGGCATTGTTGACAGAAACTTATTCAGAAAGCGGGACTGTTTTGCAGTCACTGATTCTCGCACTCGGCTCAGAGCATCTTTCCTGCCCTCCTCAGGGACCGGTAGATCTGAGTATCTGCTGAGTCTTTGAGGAAACAATTGGACTCTGCTAACTCCCACACACTCTCTTGCAATCTCAAGAGAGCAAAGGCCTCAAGATGCCTTTGTACCCTCTGCCTAATCAACCCCATTCAAGTCTTTAAAGCAAATGAAACAATTAATTTTTTTGACAAAGCATACATATTCACCAGCTTTTACTTCTTCAGAATTTTAACCACAGACAATTCTTGAGGGAATGCCGGTTTCAATGGATCTGAGCTAAAGAGATAAGAGCTAAATTCCTAGATAAATAGTTTTATGTAATTTAATGACACAATAATTTTCAACCTTTTAAAGTCTGTATAAGTTAAATTTAAGTAGATTTTGAAGATTTATGCAAAGTGGAAACTGCTTGAATGTCTGTAAAATTAAAATGGTGCTTTCTGTATAACCTGCCTTACATTATGTATTTAAATAAAGTGTGTTGCTTTGGGTATAAGGCATAACCAATTTAGGCATTCAGTGTCATATTATTTTTGCACGTAAAGTCAAAGTTCTGAGTTAGAAAAAAGAAAATAGTTAACAAGAGGTGGTATCACAAGCAAATTAAGAAAATAAAATGCAAATGAACATATAAGTGAAATTTTACCAAAGGAAAACCAGGAGCCTTAAAAGCCAAAGACAGTGAATGGCTACAGGGAAACAATGGCTCCCAGACCAAGAGAGAGGCTGCACACATGAACTCACAGTAGTGGTGACAACAGGCACAAGTCCTGAACAGGGAGACAGACACAACATCCTGCCCTTAGATGAGAGGAATTAAAGATTGGTAGCTAATACGAAACAGAATGAGCCAATTTTCTTTAAGGATGTGACTCTTGGTAGCTGGGTGACCACATGTCCAATAGGCTATAGAAAGCACAAATTAGCATTGACAGGTTCACAAAAAGTGATAAATGAATAAAAGAGAATACAAAGTTGAAAAGAGCGGATGTGAGAGGAATTGGGAAAAGGAGTGAATATCATAAAAACACGTTGTATAAAGTTCCCAAGTAATCAATAAAAAATAAATTGTTTTAAAATGTTAGAAAACCAATAGGAGATTTATTTCCAAATGTTGGTTCAGATAGTGATCCTTTTATCTACTGTTAAACTAAATTGTGTAAAGCTTTCTTAGAAAACAAGCACACACATGCACATACACACACACTAAGAGATTCTCACAATTATTCAAACGTACTGTTATTCTTTTGTTTCTTTTCATGTCAAAGCCAACTTAAGGAAAGACATTTAATTTTATCTGGCAATTAGACAAGGCATCGTCTTTCCTTTTGGAAAGGCAGGGTGGTAGGGCAGAGCATGAGACCTCTGACCCTGCGGAGTAGCGTAAGACGAATGTTCACGCGCAGCCTGACTTCTGTTTAGTGAGTCTGAGAACCTGCTCCATGAATGGTCCCGCCCACATTCAGAAGGAGCCTTCCTGCCTCAGTTAGATGCTTACACAGGGGTACCCTAGATGTCTCTCCTGAATGATTCTACATCCCATCAAATTGATGATGATGTTAACCATTGCACCTCTACTGAATATATTGTTCAATTAAATTGATTTGGTCCTGGCTCCTTATTAAGCAATTCTGGAAGCATGATATGCTGTTTCTGGAGGAATTAGATAGTATCTTTTGCTTTCCCTTTTATTACTATTACATATTTTTGTTTCAGCAGTAGTATATTTGTTTGAGTCATGTCAACTTAAATTACACATAGGTGATGACAGCTATAAATCAGTTCAACTTCAGAAACCTCTCGTGACATGCATCTATAAGTTTACCCATGTTTTTCTTTCTTAATTCTATACCTTATTTGAAATTGAGGAAACATGGTCATCAACTTACTAGGATACAACTTAAAACATTTGCATCACCTTCTCTACAAGTCTTACGATGTTCTCAGTACTTTTTTTTTTTTAGAAATGATAAATACTGCCAGGCGGTGGAGGGGCACGCCTTTAATCCCAGTACTTGGGAGGCAGAGGCAGGCAGTTCTCTGTGAGTTCGAGGCCAGCCGGTNGGTCTACAATAGCTAGTTGCAGGACAGGCTCCAAAGCTACAGAGAAACCTTGTCTCAAAACACCAAAAAAAAAAAAGAAAGAAATGATAAATACTTAACTTATAATTCTGAGCCATAGGGTGTGATGTTGAAAAGTAAAATGTATAAACTTATTTATTTGCATATATCATTCAAATATGACCTATGGATGAATCGTTTAGGTGGGAGGGGAAGGAGGGATGATTCTCAGGAATAATGCTGCTTTCAACCTAAGCGAGTCAGAAACTCAGATCAGTTCTGAGTTGTAACTTCAGATATAAGATATACAAGATTTCATAGATAATGTGGTGATTGTGGAAATGCATCCTTATCAGCATATGTTTTCCACTCTATTTTGATCCAGTTTTTGTATCTATGTGGAAGCCATTCAACTCCTGAGCAGGCTATTGGTCCATCTACTGTCCAGACACTGCCAAGCTGTGTCTGAGAACCCATCCCCTGGCCATAGGCAAGTTGATGACAACCACAGTTGATGCTAATATATATTATATATTAGTTACTGTCTAAAAGATCAGTGCTGTTAGCTAATTTTAGTTCAGTATTGCCTGTTGTATGGTTTCTACCCTTGCTAAGTTCACTGAATATTTTGGCCCATCATTCTCTTCTACTCCAGTAATAGTGAGGGTGTTACTTGCTTTTGTGGCCCTGTGTTAAGTGGATGTGCTCACTATGAAGAACCTAAGGCAACAAACTACAACTGTCTTCTGGTCTTTCTTGATCTGCATTTGATTGTGTCACAAATCATCCTTCATAAAAGGACTTAAATGGAGTTTCAATTACTTTGATGTTTACCACCAGCACCTCTATGCCACTTTGGACAATTCAAAAAACAAACAACAACAAACCAGTTTAATGACTGTCCATCTCATTAAAACCCAAGAAGAAAAGATGAAAGAACATAAGGAACAAAACATATCTGAAGAATTAATGCAAGACAGATTTCTACATTTACTAGTGTAGACAGAGTAAAATATTCATTGACCTCCAAAGAGGGAGATTCAAACCGGGTGTGATCAAAATGTTTTTCAAAACATGGTTACTTCCAAGATGAAGATTATTAACACTTTCAAATTTTTATTTCCAAAATTCACCCAAAAATAGGCAATATGAATGACACTGTATCTACTAAAAATTATGCTTATTATTTAAAGATTTGTAATGATGACTTAGGATGAGAATAATGTACTTTAACCCCATATTATTTATTCTGCTACTGCAAAGTTAGTCTGACCAACAATGAAATATCAGTATTCCTCACTGCCTATAAAAAAAGAAGAAAAATAGCATAAAATTCATATCCAGTAAAAGCATTTGACAAAACTCATCCTTCATGTAGGATAAAATATGTAGAAGCAATCAGAGGAAAGGGCGCTGTGGATTGAGAAGCCATTAAGAGCATATGGGAAGAGAGTGAGAAAGAAAGGCATAAATGATGTCATTATATCTGAATTTTAAAAATACTAATCAAATTAGAGACTGAAAGGAAGTCTCCCATATGATAAAGATAATCAAAAAGAAAACCAAATGCATACATTTAAAATTATTTTTAAGAAATACTGTCTCCACAAAATATCAACCAAAAGGCAAGAATACTACTTCAGTTCTTATTTATCACACTGAAATTTTCCATCCAACGTAATTAATCAAGAAAGTCAAATCTATGTGATGCATAGATTTTAAGTGAGACAAAGTAGTTCATTCCAAACTTGTATTATTGGCTATATATAAAGTGTCTCTTTATATTTCTTNTGGAGAAAATGCCTTGAGTAACCAAAGTTAGAAGAAAAAAATGAGAAGACTAGAAACTCATGATAATTTTAATAATTACTATAAATTGATAGTATTTAGAACAATGTGCTTTTAATGATCATCTAGTGAGAGAAATTACCAGGAGATGACAGGGTTCAAGAAAAGTCCATTGACAATATGACAAACTGATTTTGATGAAGATGAGAATCATTAAGAAATCTCTTGCTCTCTCTCTCTTTTAAACATAATGTGTAACAAACAACCCATCACCCCAATAGTTAGATTAATAAATAAATAATCAAACACACACAAAAGAATTGATGACATAGTGAAAAGACTGTGTATGGGGGAAGCCAACTCCTCTCATAATTGAGTTTGAAGTCTGTTCTATGGAGCAATTTGATATCTGGAATTGTCAACATTGTATACACACACAGAGACATATACACTATGTGTGTGAGAGAGAGAGAGAGAAAGAGAGAGAAAGAGAGAGAGAGTGAGAGAGAGAAAGACAGAGAGAGAGAGAGAGAGAGAGAGAGAGAGAGAATGAGAGAGATTATATTACAACGGGTCATGGTTATTTCGATGACTTATATTCAACATGCTGATAGTAAGTGACTGAGTATTCAGTTATAGATGGGACATGTTTCATTCATCACCCTCAGGGGGCATTGTGAAAGAGTGATGGAAAGAATGAAGAGCCAGAAGATGGGGACGAAGGCTGTGAAATTCTCTTCCAGGGACATGACATTGTTGTGATACACATGATCTCACATCATTGTGGTGCCCAAGATCTGCGCAGGACAGATGCAAATTTAAGTTCCAGCAAGGAGTGTGGTGAACTCTAAAGGCTTCATACCTTGCTGAGGAGCTTCTTTGGGGGTGAAGATAGGTAGCTTGCACATGGATGACCCTACACCTGTGCATGTGTGGAACGAACAGATTGGACTCACTGGGCTAGATGAGTAAGCAAGTAAGCAAACAATTTTGAAAGGAAGACATGAAGTTGGGAGGCAGAAGTAATCCTTTATTACAAACTGAGAACAACCCAAATATCCTTCAATAAGTGAATGGATTAAAGAATTTGTATTTCCATACATTGAATACTAATAGTTTGAGCAATGTGAAATGATTGAGTGTCTTAATTCTAGTGTTTGTGCTTAACTGTCTCTATGTGAAAAACCATAGCTGTCCATGGTGAAAACCTGAAGTTCACTGAACACTAATAAATCGCTTTTTAAGTAGATTGAGTCCACAAGGGAGAAACAGCAAAGCTTTATTTACTCCTGGGACTTCACTTATGTTCTGGGGACATATGAATTACATTTAGAAGCAGTTTGTTTTCATTGTATAGGATATTTGACAGAAATGAAGGCAGCATCCAGCTTTAGTGTCAGAGCTCCAGGCTGAGAGTGATAGTGAGGGATCATGCTTCAAGGACATCATGACAGAGCTCGTATGTATACCTCAAAGATATTCCCAGGTACCCGAGTAAGAGTACATGGACCATCACAGTGAAAGCCTTGTCACCATCAATGAGGCCTTCTGAACCCTATCCTCTATGCACAAATTGTTAGAACAGTAAAAAGCTTCACTAGGAAAAAAAGGCCTTTACTTATTTAACTTAACAACCTAAACTTTATTTGAAATGTCAATTCTAGGAGAGGTCACATTTATAAGTTATATTACTATGCTGATCAATAATGTCTACCTGTTTTAGCAATTTCATTTTTATTGCTAGAGAGAACAGTGGAGCTATTTATGCACACAGCTATAGTGAAGGGTTTTCTTTAACTAAAGTCGTTTCATATCTAAGTCAAATACTTGATTTTGACACCTATTCACTGGGATCTGAATCATATCTACGCAATTAAGAGCCATGGAACTTGTGAAATCATTTCCCTAGGTATTTTTATTTGAAAAATGACAATAAGAATAGTATCTGCTTTAGAGAAATTCAAGAGTAAAATCACCAAGCAAAGTTATCTTGGCTGCTATCATCTCTGAAAACATCTGAACTTCTTATATAGAAAGAAAGAGTCCTTGGAACACCAGTTTCACAACCCTAGTAGCCTTGTTTTGCAGAGGCCTAGGATGCTAAGCTTGAACTAATCCAACTGCAAGCAGGACAATTTTGTGGGCTCTCAGGTATGAGCCTCACCCTCTGGTATCTTGGGCTGATTCTTATTTTCAAAGATATTTGACAATTATTGGGTCAAAACCAAAACCACCACAACAACAGATAACARCTGTTCTTTCTGCCTTCAAATACTTCAGGTTGTGAAACTCTATGCAGACTGGCCCTGAAAGGAATTGCCATGGTGCTGTGCACGCTGGAGCAATGAACTGATTACTGCTGTAATGAAAATGTAGCCTTTGGCATGCTATTAACCACCTCTGCCCAGCAAGACGGCCTTGTTTATCATTATTGGTTGGGAATCTTCTGAGTCTTTGTTGCATGTGGCAAGGCGCATATCCAAGACAATTTGAATTAATTTCTTCCATAACATTCCATGAAACACTGGCAAATGCTTCCTATACCAGAATGCCTTCCCATTTCTTCGCACACACACCAACGTTGACCAATCATTAATTAGAACAAATTGTTCATGCTGAGCAGAAAATCGTTTCTTGATTTTACACAGTGATGGACAGTTTACTCTCCCAAACATTATTAGGTAGAATCACAGTATTGTCCATAAAAGCTGGAAGTGATGATGCAAATTATGTTTTTGTTCATAGGTTAGAAATCACAATTATTTCTGGAGACTATTTTCTGGTAAAACATTCATGACAACTTCCACATTTTAGTCAATGCACCTGACTCAACCAAGCTAATCTGTTTCTCCTAAATAAAACTTTGAGTTCAAGTACGTAGATGCCTAGTCATGTGCAAATTATTTAAGCTGACTACCTCCCAACTTTAGAAAAGCTTTCCCTTAACCAGCAAGAATTAGAACAGCTTTGCCAACCTGGGTCTTCAGATGCCCTTCCTCATTGGCATCCTTTTGCTTTCATGTCTGTATTTTTGGCTGTGGTGGTGGTGTTTCTGGGAATTGAAATCAGCATCTCGTGGGAAGAAAGAATTCTGAGACAATTGGGATCATTTCACGACTCCACTTACTGTTTTGCCTAGGGCTAGGATACTGAACCCAAATCAATACAGCTCAAAGTGCTCTACCATTGTGATACATTTCTAGCCCATCACCCCCATACTTTTACCCATTTCAGTAAGACAGAGACCCCTAAGGCAGGTGCCATAGTGCTAGGAAATGAGTTAGTGGGAGAACAATGATTTTCCAGTTGGATCCTTGCTGTGCCCTACTCTATGGAGACAAATTTACAGCAGTGGCATATCTGCTCAGACCTTCCACTTACTCACTTACAAAAGAGAAGATTGCAGCTTGATGGGATGACTGGTAGCAGTTAATGTTTTCAGTGACCTTTATTATTATTTTGTTTCCTGAAATAATTTTTTTTAAGCAGGAGTGGTACAAAAGTTACTTAAATATAAACAAATTATATACTGACTGAGTGTTTGCTATGATATATTTGAATGATATTTTACTGAGCAGGATTTTCCAGATTTCCCCACTCCTCCACCCCCCACACACACCTTGTGTGACTATAGTGTTGCTTTCCTAATTTGGACATCACTTTCACTTCCTAGATTCTTTAGATCAAGTGTTTTCTTATGAAAACAGCAATGTCAGTCAATATGGAGGTTATGATGAAGGATGACGGCCTCCAGTGACACACACTGGGTGTTGAGAAAGACCATGATTTTAACCACAGAAGCCATAGATATTCCAGGGCAGTCTCTGATCTCATATATCACTTGATTGTTGGACTCACAGAAGTGAATTAAAGCAGGAGCTGTCATCGTCATTTTGGGGGAACATTCCTTTCCAAGCGTAGGTTACGGTTTGCTATCTCAGTAGGTAGAAAAGCATTTCTTAAGAGAAAATGTGGCCCTTGCCTTCCCCTGTGGTCTTCTCTTTGTCTGATACATCAAAGAATTTTCTATAAACAGAGCCCTCCTGAACACACAATTCAAGGCCAGAACTAGACAAAGTGCAAAATCACAGATTTTATACGTGACGTATCTTTACAGTTATAAAAGACAGATCATAGACCAAAAGAGTCTGGTAGTCCTAGGAATGCAAAGATCTCAGATTTTACTAGTTCCTGGTAATGTGGATATTTTCAGCAATGTCATTGCCCACTCATAAATCTCCCAAGGACTGGAAGCAGAATCCTATTCTTCGTGGACGCAAAATGGCATAGAAGTCAAAGGCTCAACCAAAATCTGTTTACATTCACCACATTGACCATACCTCAGGTCACAATTATCACTCTGCAAACATATACATAGGGGCCCTAGTCATGATATTCATTTTTTCTGTTCATAAGCACTGTTGAAATTTTATTTTCATTTACTATTATAGTGTACATATGACGTCTTCGGGGGTACATGTGCGCTATATTTGTAGGATGAGGGAACAACTTTGTGGAATTGGTTCTTTCAGTTAAACATAGCACGAGTTCTGGAAATGAAACTTAGACTGCCAGATTTGAGACAAGCATTTTCTCCTGTTGAGCCATATCTTTGTCCTCTGATTTTCTTGAGTTTTTCATGGTTCTATGTATTTCTCAATTCCTTCTTATCTGGGCGGCCTCTGAATTCAGAGGAGAAATCAGAAAGAACTGCTGAGATGTCAGCTGCATCCTTACTTTAGTACACCTGCCTAAACCTTAGGACTGGGAAAGGGGGGTCTCTGGTAGAAAGAATCACAAAGAATGAAATCAGTTTTGAGAATGGGCAAGGGAAGAGACCCTTGTAGATTGTAACGGGGACCTACTGAGAAGCCTTGCAGGTCATGGAATATCTTAGAGGAAGTGAGTCACCTTGTGGGAAGTAACTTTGTAACAAAGAGCCTACCAACAATCATTTGTGGGTTAACACTAAGAACCAAATATCTCTCAAACAGAATTTGTTCTCCAGCCTGATCTGCTGAAATTCTCATAACTTTAGGAGGTTAGCTGGAGAAATGGGAGATCCCCAAATACTAGGATTGAAGTTTCTTTTTGCCTAGTGAGATGGAATACCTTAATGAAATCTGAGTTATTTGAATATAAATTCATAACTAGGTAGTTCACTGTATTTGAGTGACAGCAGCTACAGTCAAGATATTATGGATTGGATGATCATTGCCTGATGTATGAGAGGATAAAAAATATGCATTCTACTTCTCTCTTTCCTTCCTTCCTTCTTTCCTTCTCTCTCTCTCTCTCTCCTTTCATTCTTTAGCAGCCTAACCAAAGTTTCCCCTCCCTTATCTCCTCCAAGTCCCTAGCCCTTACCTCCCCTCTTCTGTCCACCTATGCCTCTTCCTCTGTTTCTCTTGAGAAAAGAGCAGGCCTCCCATGGATGTCAGCCAGTCATGGTTGCATGTGATACAAAGTTGCAGTGATACTACGCACCTTTCTCTTCTATTAAGGCTGGACAAGGCAATACAACAGGATGAAAGGGTCCCAAAAGCAGGCAGCAGAGTCAAAGACAGCTCCTGCTCCCACTAACATAAACACAGAGGGCTGAGGTCACTACCATCTAGGCTCCCAGGCTGGCAATTCAGTCTCTGTGAGCCCCTACTAGCCCAGGTGAATTTTTTTTCTCTCTCTCTCTTTTTTTTTTGTAGGAGCCCCACTATCTTCTATAATCTTTTCCCCTCCCCTTTTCTGCACGATTCCTCAAGCTCCTTTTGTTTGGTTGTGGGTCTCTGCATCTGCTTCCTTCCATCAGTTGCTGGGCAACTCCTCTCTGATGACAGTTGGGTGAGGCACCAATCTATGAATATAGCAGAATATCATTAGGAATCATTTCATTCACTTTTCTTTCTCTTTTTTTGCCAGTCATGTTTGGTTCTATCCTAGGTCTCTGGTCTATCCCGCCTATAATTCCTGTCCCTCAAGGGTGAGCTCCCTCTCATGGAATGGGTCTCAAGCTGAACCAGTCATATCTCAAGGTCAGTTGCACCTCTCCTGGGCATGTACTCAAAAGATGTTCCATCATACCAAAACGTTCTCAACTATGTTCATAGCCTTTTTATTTGTAAAAATCCAAAAACTGGAAACAACCTAGATTCTCCTCCAACAAAGAATGGATAAAGAAAATGTGGTATATTTACACAGTGGAGTATCGGTCAACTCTTAAAAACAATGACATCAGGAAATTTGCTGGCAAATGGATGGAGCTAAAAAAGATCATTCTACTTCTCAAGCTGAAAACACCTCTTTTATGGGCCAGAGTAAACCGTCTAGTGAAGGGTGAAATAATACCACCTTGCTTTTGACATCTTTTGTGGCAGGACTTTGCTTTTGTCCTGTTATGAATAAAACACAGCCTTCCCAGTTTTAGGAATCTTCAGCTACTCTATGAGAGACATTTGGAAAATAAATCACTCAAATATCTGACATCGCCCACCTCTATGCTTTTCCTAGATATTTGCTGCCCAGGGCATCTTCCTCCTTTTTTGCACAATGATCTGACCCCACCCCCTCACACACACACCTCTCATTGTAGTCACCTTTCTCTTTTATGGCCTTCCAGGGCAGAAAAGGTCTGAACTGTATCAGTATGTCTGTCTACCACAATGTTGATATTGCATAGTTTTGAATTCCAGAAGTATAAATCTCAACGTACATGCATATCTAACACTAGCTTACAGGGAGGGAAGTAGCTGTCACCATTCGAAATGGCAACCCTCTCATGAAACCCACTGACCCAATCATGAAAGGCAATGGGCCTGGAGGGAAGAGAGAATTCATTACAAAGTTCTACTCTCTGTGCTGAGCTAGAGGAAACCCAAAGGTGATGATCATAAATGGTGGGCTAGGTAATTACCTGGAGAACACATGAAAATCTGTGCCTCTTTCCTGGGTTTTTCTCCTGGGTGTCACTTCACAACCAAATGAGAGGGAAAAAAAAGAAAACCTGTAGAATTTCTCTTCCCATATGTATGTCACTAAACTAGTTTAAGAAATGCTATCTACTCCCAGAATTAAAACACATTGCCTAGACCAAAGTAATTTAATTTTATTCAAATTTGAGTGAGAGCCCTGTCTAATGAGGTTTTCACCTCTGTCAAATGAGGCAGTGGCAGCCTCAGTGGGAAGGGAACAGGTAGTCAGAGTGTCACATTTTGTGTGAATGGACAGAACTTGGCCATTTACACAGAGCCATGACCTTGTTTAGAGGGTTTGGAAAAATAAATATGCAAAAAAAACCTATGTCAGTACAAGTAAAGAGTAAAAAAATAATCACTGTGAAGCTCCCTTCCTTCCTCTGTATAGGAGATGCTATTGTGCATACAGGCAGTGTGACATTGAATTGTGACACACTGACCCTGGTTTGCCTTACATGACCAGGCTGGGAGGGACGGCCAGACATTTCACTTTGTTCCTAAAACCTGTCACTGTTCCTAATGTCACACTGTAGAAACCAGAAGGAAACATGAATGCAGAATGTGTATATGGATACCCACTACCTTTAAAAAGCAGGGCTTGTGTTTCAAGATGCATGAATTCTGCTTCGGAATGTTCTCATTCAGAGAAACTGAAATTTCTCAGAAGACTCCCAGTAGTTCTTACTGAATGTATATTTTAAAATTTACTTTTTAAAACAACCTTTTTTCACTTTGCATACCAATCCCAATTCCCACTCCTTCCCCTACTCTAGCTCCCTCCACAAGCCACCCCCCCAACCCCCATCTTTCCTTAGAGAGGGTGAGTTTTCCCCCAAACAAAGTCTGGTGTATCAATTTGAGGCAAAAACAAGGCCCTCCCTCCTATATCTAGACTGATCAAGATATCTCTCCAAAGAGAATGGGCTCCAAAAAGTCAGTTCCAGTTCAAGCATTATGAATGAACATTTTTTAATTAATTTAGATCTTTCCTTTCATCCTTTTAATTCTCTCTCTCTCTCTCTCTCTCATCTCTCCATCCTTTCCCTCCTGTCTCTTCCTTCTCTCTTTAATCTAAGTTATTTTTATACACTTTATTTTATTAGTTGAAAGAAAGAATGCTTATGTTCACAAAAATATTGTGTGATGGGAATTCATTATGAGAAGGCAAAGACTAAACTAATTTTGTACATATGCAAGTATTTGAATAAGCCTTTTACTATCTAATAACAAGACCTCTCTGTGATGTTAACCCCTGACCCCATCCAATACAATAGTGTATTATGTATCAAAATATATTTCCCTTAACATATAAAACTTCCCAATACTACCAAGATTTTTACTAGAGGAAGAATGAGGGAAAGAGAGAGAGAGAGAGAGAGAGAGAGAGAGAGAGAGAGAGAGAGA
>LOEQ01005636.1:166392-185529 GCA_001685075.1 Bramus lutescens
TACAATTTGTGTGTTGTTATTTTGGGGTATAAGCTAGCCGTGCGGGACCTGGGCGAGATGAAAAGCAGGACTGCTCACCTCATCACTACACATTATAATGAAAGAGTGTTGGATTTTGTTAAAGACTTTTTAACCTCTAATGAGATGATCATGTGTTTTCTTTTCTCTCAGTTTCTTCTATATGATGGATTGGCAGATTTTCTTTTCTTTTCTTTTTTTTTAGAACAAGGTGGATTTATTATGCCATAGATTTGGAGGTCAGAAGCCCACTACTGGTCTTGATGGAATAAAACCACAGTGCACACAGACTGCTTTTCCTCTACATTTTCCAGCTTCTCTGGTTTACCTTCATTCCATGACCCATAGTCCCACAAGCAACATCAGACTTCTGCTTTTTCTGCTTTCGTTTACCCATTGACTCTCATATTGACCTTCCTGTCTCCATGTCATAACACTGGCCACACCCAAATGATTCACAGTAATCTGCCACAAAAATCTTCAGTGATATCTGCAAAATGTTTGTTGAAAAATCCTTGCATCTTTAGGATGAAGCCAACATGATAATGGTGGATGATTTTTCTGTTATGTTCTTCTATTCAGTTTGCCAGTACCATATTGAGTGTTTCTATACCAATCAATGTTCATGAGGGAAATTGGTCTATAACTCTCCCTTCTAGCTGCTTCTTTGTGTGGTCTGGATATCAGGGTAACTTTAGTGTCATAAAAGGACTTTGGCAATGTACCTTCTATTTCTATTGTGTGGAAAAATTTGGGGGAATATTAGTATTAGCCTTTATTGAAATTCTGGTAGATTTCTGTGTTGAAACCATTGGTCCTGAGCTTTTCCTGGTTGGGAAATTTTTGATAACATTTTCTATTTCTTTAGGGGTTGTAGGTCTAAATAAATTGTATATCTGGACATGATTTAATTTTGGTATGTAGTACCTATCCAGAAAATTATCTATTTCTTTTAAATTTTCCAAATATGTGGAATACAGAGTTTTGAAGTATGACCTGATGATTCTCTGGATTTCCTCAGTGTCTGTTGTTATGTAGCCCATTTTATTTCTGAATTTGCTGGTTTGAATATTCCCTCTCTGCCTTTTGGTTAGTTTGGATAAAGGTTTGTCTATGTCCTTAATTTTTCTCGAAGAACCAACTATTTATCTCTTTGGCCCTTTGTAGCTCTTTATTTTTGTTTCTACTTTACTGATTTCAGCCCTAAGTTTGATTATTTCCTGGAATTTACTACTCCTGGGTATTTTTGCTTTTTTTTTTTGTTCTAGAGCTTTCAGGTGTGCTGTTAAGTCACTAATGTGATATTTCTCTAGGATCTTTATAGAGGCACTTAGTGCTATTAACTTTCCTCTTAGCACTGCTTTCAAAGTGTCCCATAAGTTTGGGTATGTTTGACATTAATTTTCATTGGATTCTAGGAAGTCTTTGATTTCTTTCTTTATTTCTTCCTTGATTCAAGGGTGATTCAGTTGAGTATTATTCAATTTCCATGAGTTTGTGGGCTTTCTTCAGTTAATACTATTGTTGAATTCTAACATTTAGCCACTGTCACCCAGTAAGATATAGGGGTTATTCCATTTTTTGTATTTATTTAGGTTTGCTTTGTTACCTAGTATGTGGTAAATTTTAGAGAAGGTTGTATGAGGTAGTGAGAAGAAGATATATTCTTCTGTGTTTGGGTGGAATGTTCTATAGACATCTGTTAAAACTATTTGAGTCATAACATCTGATAGTTCCTTTATTTCTCAGTTAAGTTTCTGCCTTGTAGTCATGTCCAGAGATGAGAGTGGGGTGTTGCAGTCTCCCACTATTAGTGTGTGGACTTTGATGTGTGATTCAAGTTTAGTAATGTTTCTTTTAAAAGTGCGGGTCCCCTTGTATTTGGGGCAAAAATGTTCAGAATCCTATGTAAAATGAAGAAAATATTGTTTTAAAAAATAAAGAAAAAGAAGATGACTGTAGTGAGCACAGATTGACTTTTGTACAACTGAGTTTAGCATTAGTTGCCTGAAAAGGGCATGATCACAGAGCTATTCAGGGTCACAAATCTCATGCCCTAACTACCTTTATCCCACAAAATTCAGTGTCACAGTGGTGGGAAGATTGTCCCATGAGTTCTGAGACAAGACATAAACAGGCTTTCATATAACTTGCCAGTATGGGTGGAAACAAACATTCTATGTCTATTGGGATTTAAATCAATCCAGGTGGGCAGGGGTGGGAGACCTTCTGGGCTGCAGATCTTTGAACGGTGGACCTTTTGGGCTGGTCTGGGTTGGTGTGGAGTCGGGATTCACATGGGCGCCAGATGTGGATCGATACTATAAATTAGTCTCACACTTGTTCAGAATTAAGTATAATGAAGGGTTCTTTATTTAACAATTCTCGGCACGTACAGAAACTGTATTCAGCAGCCAAGAAAGAGAGGCCATGCAAGCTTTACATCAGCATTTATAGTACAAGAGGCCACGCCTAAGTAGGATGGTATCTTGATCTTATGGGCTATTGGCTAAAGGAGTTTCCATACCAGGGAAATGATAAAATAACAGGAGATTTTTTGTTTTGTTTTCAATTTATATATATTTTTATAACATTTAATCACTTCTTAAGTAAACATTCCTTTTAAGTGATCTTTGAGTATACTGGTGTTAGCAGACCTTGACAGTAGGATAGATGGCAATCAGTCAAGAAAGTGATGGTAGAGATCTAGCAAGGACATACGAGTCTTCAAGTTCTCTGCCTTCATCTAGATCTAACCAGATTAAGACTAATACACCAAACCTTGTCTTAGAAAGGTTCCAAATGATGTCACTAAAACATTCTTCCAAATGTTAAAAGTTTTGAATATTCAATTAAAACGAAGCTGCTGTGCCATTGGACTATCCCTGCTGAGCTGCTTTCCTTGTTTTAAGGATGAACTTAAGGACAACAAGCATTTCTCCTATTATCAGATTCTGTAGGGGCCTGAGAAATTTATTTCCCCTTTGAAGTTTCCTCTAAAGCTAAAAATGACTCTACTTCTAGGTGCTTCTAGTGCTCGGTCATCATCAAGCTGTAAATGAAGTGTGCACTTCATGGAAAGTTCAGTATTCTATAATGCATGAGTGGTGGCATGTAAAGTAACCCTAGAGATGTAGCCAGATCTAGAGTAAGTTTGGTCCAGTGTCAAGAGATAACCAGTGCCTTAGAATTGATTTCTGCTGTAAGGATTAAAAATATGATTTAACTTGACTAGATTTGAGAGTTGTCTAGCTGATTTGTCTGTGAGGGCTTTGCCATATAGTCAGATCATGAGTTAACAAATCTAGTGGATACCGGGTTGATCTCTAGAGAGACTAATAATGCAGTGGCATTGCTGTGGAAGAGAAAGAGAGGTGACTCCAATGGGATCACAGAAATTATGTCCATAGGAGACAAATCTTCTTCAACTCCCTTGCTGTATAGCTTCCCTCTGGTTCCTGTCCACTTTGAAATGATAAATGATACTCTTTGCTGCAGCCACAGCAATATTCTGCTTCACCATAGTCCCAGAACCCATACAACCATCCATGATGGACAATGACCTAGGAAACAGTGAGCCCAAATAAACATTTTCAATGAATTCTTTCCATCATGTATGCTATCATAGTAATGCAAAATAAGGAAAGAAACATGCCATCTTGTGTTTTTCGTTTTTGGCTTCCCTGATTCTTATTTATTCTTTTTTCAATTTATTTTTCAAAACAATCTTTTCTCATTTTTCATACCAATCCCAGTTCCCACTCCCTCCGTTCTTGCAGCCCCTTCCACCTTCCACACACCCCATTCCCCATCCATTCCTCAGAGAGGATAAAGCTTCCTATGGCGAAACAATAAAGTATGGCATATCACTTTGAGGCAGGCCTAAGCCTCAGCCCCCAATACCTAGGCTGAGCAAGATATCCCTCTAAAGAGAACGGATTCCAAAAAGTCAATTCAAGCAGTATGGATAAATCCTGGTCCCACTGGCAGTGGCCCCACAGATTGCCCCTGCCACACAACTGTCACCCACATTCAGAGAGCCTAGTTTGGTCCTATGCTGGTTCCATCACTGTCAGTCCAGATTCCGTGAGGTCCCATAAACTCTGGTCAGCTGTTTCTGGGGGTTTTCCAATCATGGCCTTGACTCATTTGCTCATATTTTTGCTCCTCCCTCTCTTCAACTGGTCTCTGGGAGCTTGGTCCAGTGCTTAGCTGTGCATCTCTGCATCTGCTTCTATCAGTAGCTGGATGAAGGTTCTACAATGACAATTAAGGTGGTCAATCTGACTACAGGGGAAGGCCTATTCAGGTACTCTCTGCCCTGTTGCTTAGTGTCTTAGCTGGGGTCATCCTTGCGGATTTTTGGGAATTTACCTAGTGCCAGGTTTCTTGCTAGCCCCATAAAGGCTCCCTCAATCAAGGTGTCTTTTCTTGTCTTCCCTCTCTGTCTAACTCTAACTCGGCCATCTAACTTGGCCGTCCCATTTATTCATGTTCTCGTCCCCCTCCCCTTCTCCCCTCAATCTCGTCTTCCACCCAGCCTTCTCCCCTCACTCTGCTGCTCCCAAATTCCTCAAGAAATCCGATTCTAATTATTTTTTGAACATATCTAAACATACGGAAAGATATGATAGCATATCTCCTATTCAGTGCAGAAACGGTGCTTCAGTAGTAAGTCCTTGAACTCTTTATGATCTCCAAAATATATATAACTTTGGCTAGAACTCTCATATTATTGGATCCAGAGCCATTTGGGTCTTTAATGAATGGCTTGGGACCTGCACATGCCCTCTCTGTAAAACAAGCTTGCAAGATTGACAGTGTAAGGTTTCTCACCCACACACCCCTTTCTTACTTACTGCTTTCTTCATCTCCCTATTTGTCAGCAATCTCCTTGGTTACTGGGACCATTTCAGTACTTCAGTGCTCAAACAGTACCTTCCAGACAGAACATGCTTGATAAACACAGAGTGCACTAAATTTAATAAACAGAGAGAGTCACTCATTTGGGTTTCCCATACAAAATGGCCTTGGCTATTCCGTTTTGAAATATTTAGCAGCTCAGTTAAAAAAACTTTTTTATGACATCTATGAATTTATGAATCTTTTATGACATCATTTATCTTTCTATTTCTTTTCAGCTTTAAATTGCCCTGCCAGATTTATTTGCTGTTGCGTTAGATTTCCGTGTCTACCAGTTCTAGGCTCCTCTAATGCAATTCGGTCTTTTCAATGCAAAGCTCAGGCTTGAATATTAAATGGACATTTGTTGTTCAGACTCCACACCTGTCTACAGGATGATTAGACTATTTCAGTTTCAGAAAGGGATCTATGCACATGTCTCAAACAGAAATGCCTGTGGATAATCCACAGCCTTCCCAGATCCTGCCGTGTGTGCTCTTGGACTCTGTAATGTGGTTTCCCCTGGGCTGCTGTACCATCTACTCTTATTCTTTTACTCTCATCATCTGATGTTCTAACTATTGGTTGCCAAGTAAATTGTTGCAGAAAAATGCTATCTGTTTCACCACTTTATTAAAAGCAGAATCTGATAAAAAAAATCCAATTATAAGGGTACAAAGAGGGAAAGCCAATCCAGCTTTGAACTGAATCCCATCTGGACAATTCTGTCGTGGAGGGCACTGATAATACATTGCTTATGTATTTGAGCAGAGCATGCCAGAAGTGAATTCCACATCATTAAGAAAGCTCTCCATCGACTGCACACAAGCTGGCAGATGTAACCAGCAAGGTGCAGAATCTAGTCTCCCTCACTACTGAATATGTATCACCGTGGCCCCTGTGAGTCCCATCCGTGTCTAAGGGGTCTGCCAGACTCATAGTAGCTTGAAGAACAGGACAGGGCTTTGCAATAGGGCTGTTCACCTTATTTACCATACAGTCCAGGATCTTGCATTTTAAACACCACTGACAGAGAGCTTGGAGGTTCTCAGCACTGCCAGTACTCTGGGCTCACAGAAATCATAGAGAGAGGCAAGCCATCCCAGAAAACCACTCACACAAAGCTTCTAGATGTAGTATGGTGAGGTATGTGTGTCTGCAGCCTTTCCTTTCTATTAATGGGGGTGGGAAAATCTGGGATTGTCACTTGCTGACAAATTGAATCAGATAGAATGGGACCTTAGTAAGTCTAACAGTGTGGACTCACTAATGTTTGACACAATCTAAAAGTCCTTAACATTATCTTTGGATATAATATTTACAAGATTCATTCATTACATGATTCTGATTTTGATTTTTGTAGCAAATCATCAACGAGAAGCAATGTTGTATGTGTTATAGACCTTGGTGGGAAAGCCTAGTTTTGTGGAGGAAATCCAACTGGTATGTTCACAGGATCTGTGATTCTGGGCAAGGACTTTAACACACTCTGCCTTGATTTGCTCATATGTAAAATGAGGAGATCGCCTACTTAATGTTCAGAGTTGTGAGAAGTAAATATATTGATTTATGCCAAGCACTTAGGAATGTGATTTTTCAGAATCAAGTCTCAGCTGCAGGCATTGTGTGAATGCAAGGGATCACTGATGTCTCTGATCACATCAAATGTTTGATGTTGAATGCACCCTGCACATGTCAGAGCTACATGACAAAGAGAGACTAGTTATTCATATCAACAGCGTGTCTATTGCCCTATAACTGTAAGCATTAGCTGGGAAGCAATAGTTCTAATCTTTATAAATTTTGAGCAAAGTTAGCCAACATGTGTTTTTATAACTGTAGAATAATCTGGAGTGAAACATTTGTCATAATTAAGTCAGTTTAAAGGCCTTAGAGAATACTTGTTATAAACAGAGCTTTGGTTAAGATTTTAAAGTGATAAGTTGAGGTTCCTTCCATGGTTCCTGTCCTCACTCGGTTCTGTGCTGAAATAGTTGGAACTAGTGATGTCTGCTGTAGAAGTTATGCCCACCAATCACACATGTCTTATAATCAAGAACAGAGAATGTTGCTGAGCTTCATGGGGCCATGTAAGTATGATATCTGATCATATAGTCTTACCAAAGTTCTAAAAATGTAACACATATTGATTTAGAGGTAATAAATACAATACAGAAAAACACATAAACAACAATCTCAATAAAATGATCATAATATGTTAGTTAAACAAAAATAAACTCATGAATTCCACCCAAAGCAAGAAGAGCTCTGCCTCTCTGTGAAGAGGGAGAGGATAGAAGACACTCATTCCTTAAGTGAAAACAGAAGGCAAACTAGGTGAGCTTCTGAGTTCCCTGTTTCTCAGGAGCCTCCTCTCATCACTCCTGGGATGTCAGATCATCCTTGCCACATCCGCCACAGTCTCCCACCAATCATTACAACTCATTTGTCTTAGAGGAAGAGTTGGAAAATAGATTTTCATTCCAGTGAATCTTTTCTTGTAACACATTCCATGGCCTCTTCCCTGGCACCATCTGCCAGAAAGAACACGATGTGGGCATGAAAGAAAAAAAATACAGAGGAGGAGAAATGTGGTTAAAATTGAATTTAATATACATACTAAAGGTGCTGAAAAATGCATTTATCCCAATACCTCTACCTCTGAGTACTGTGAAGGAGCATTTACATTTAATAGGGTTGCTGCTTCATCAGCTACAATAATTATTTTCTTTAATTTCTCTTGGACATTCTTTATCTCCATGTTTGAGGGGTGGTATCTTTGTATAACTAAAAACAAAAGGCAAGACTGTGGTTTGATTTCTCACTTACACTTGGCGTGCTTTCTCCATGCAGAACCCTACATATGCAAACACACTCTTTCTGTCATCAGCAGGACTATTTACTTTAAAAGCAACTATTTCCAATGTCCATTCCTATGCTTGCCCCCGAACTAATTGCCTATTTGCTTTCTCTACCATTTTCAAATCTGGATCAACTTCCCTAGAACATGTAAGAACTGTCTTTTACGAGGAAACACAGAAACACTGATCCTCAAAATGTGCCCATGTATTACTTAAAAAGGATATGGAGATTATACTTTGTTGTGCGTTTCTATCTCTTTGATCTCTACTTTCATTCTTTATCACCTGTCCCCTTCTAGAGTCTCTGCAAGCTGCAAATGTTAGCTACAGATTTTTCTGCTACACCTATTGCAAAATCAACCCACAGGGAATTTCTTAGTGGTATCTTTCACAACCAGCCCAACAGATGGAAAATTCCAGGGGTTCTAATCTGAGCAATTTAAATGATCATTTAGCATAACAAATTTATAAGATATGTATTTTTTAGCTTATTATGCAGGACAATAGACTGTAGGCAATGAAGAGGACCTTGGTAATACTCTGGAGAAACTGCAATTAGCAGAGAACAATCTCGAGAGCATAAAGGGGAAGCCTGGGGGCGTTTGAGGGGCTATTCAGAAACCCTCTCTTATCTGACATCCTGTCTTTGTCAATCTCAACTATAGCCACTCTTACTTATTCTTCCTTTTGTCAAATTCTCATATTTAAAGGAGCAACAGATTGTTGTTGATAGTTTCCTTTCATGCTACAAAGCTGATGATGAACTGTAACATAAGATTGTATGATTTTGTATCCATTTATATAGTTGTTAAGAGGTGCCGGATCTTAGAAGTGAACTTATAAAATGTTGGATTCCAACCTTCACTTCCAAGCAACCTTCCCTCACATGGTTTTGTGTTTCAAAAGAAGCTTTCTTACTTAGAAAACAAAGGCACGGTACGGGAATGGGTTCAACATATCAATGTTTAGCTGTTTGCAGACAAAATGAAAAATATTGTAGTGCTGTTCTCAGTAATCTCAATGCTACAATATATGACTTACACACCTTTGAATTCTTTCAGAAGTGCTTTCTATATCCAAAACAGACAGACCATGTGCAATATGATTTGTCAGAAGTCATGTGAGTGATTCATATAACATCCTGCATGATAGTTTCCTTTCATGCTACACAGCCGATGATGAACTATAACAGCTTTAGAACCCGGTATGCTGGGTAGTTTTGTCAACCTGACTCAAAGAGAGTCACCTGGGAAGGAACCACAGTACAAGAATTGCCTCGATATGAGGCCAGTTGGTACATCTGTGGGACATTCTCATAATTGGTAATTAAAGTAGGAGACCCTAGTCCATGAGGCAATTATCAGCTATAGGCCAATGGACCTGAACGGTGGTGCAAGAGGTTCTTCTGTTTGTGTGTTGCTTTCATTGGTGAATAAAGAGACTGCTTTGGTCTTTTGATAGAGCAGCCCTTAGGTGGGCAGAATAGACAGAAGAGAATGCTGGGAAGAAGGGAAGTGTGGCAGACACCATGATTCTCCTGCCTGAGATGGACACTGGTTAGACTCATGGTGGTAAGCCACAGTCAGGTGGCGATACACGTTAATAGAGATGGGTTAAACTAATATGTGAGAGTTAGCCAATAAGAGGCTTGAGATAATGGGCCAGGCAGTAATTTAATTAATACAATTTCCATGTGGTTATTTCAAGTGTTAAGCTAGCCGGGTGGCTGGGAAGAACAAGTGCCCGTGCCCTCTTACAACAGAACAATATAAGAAAAACAGCTGAGTCAGTCACGGAGAAGAAACCAGTAAGCAATGCTCCTCTGTGACCTCTGCTTCAGTTCCTCTTTCCAGGTTCTTTTCTTGAGTTCCTGCCTCGGATACCCTTAGTGATTGACTGTGACTTATAAGCCGTTTAGATTCTTTCCTCTCTCTCAAGCTTGTTATTGTCAGCGCTTTATTGTAACAGAAAGCAAATTAGAATACCAGGACTCCCTGTTGGAACAACGAAGAGGTACACACACTTGCCTTCAAAAGCATATTTAAGGCAGAAAGGATGACACCTATTAAGTCCAATATTCCTATCCATTGTAAGGGAATGTGGCCTCTGTCATATTATATTGGTGAAGAGGAGCAATGAGAACTCCATTCAGCTGCCAACAAAAAACGTAAAGCAGTGTCTATAAATAGTGTGTTCTCTCACATGCTGGAATGTGGAATATGGACTTCCTCTTTGCTGAATACACATTCATTTTCAGAATTTCATACGCTGAATTTTGAGAGAGGCCACAGGGTTTAGGACGTATTATTGAGTAAAATTCATGTATTGTAGAGAGTGAACAAATCCCATATCTTCTCTCCCTCAGTTAATTACACACATGCAATTCCTTTGAATCTTTGATCCCTGTATATCTGTAGGAAATGCTTCTAACAATGTAAAGTTCTCAGAAAGTGACCTAATACTTAGTTACACAAGACTAAGCATTCAGTTATCTGTTCCTAAAATTAAGTTTAATCAGCATTGAACAAAAAAGATGGGGGAGCTGAAAACACAGGCATTTTCTGTGGCCTCTCTTTCTCTTTATGTTCCACATCCGGTCAATATCTTGCCACAAATAATGTCTTTCCTTGCTCTTTCTGCCAGACGCCTGTGCACCACCCAGCTTCAGTGATCCAGAAGAACATGTTCCCACATGTCCAGCCACCTTCTTACATTTGTTCCTGCTTTCATGGCTTTTTCCCTGTAATTGAAAAAAAGAGATTGTAAAATGTAAATCAATTTTAATGTTCTCCCTATAAACCACATAAAGGCTTCCTACTTCACTCAGAACAGAAAGAAAACACTGGACTCTGGCTTTGATATTCTGACCCAGACAAATATTTATTATATTTATTTTTATTTCTTTGGGAATAGAGGATCCATGGTACATACACATATGTCAGAAAACAGAAGTCAGGGGAAAGTTCTCTTCTGCTACCATGTAGATTAGATATACAATTGAGGTTCTCTGGCTTGGTGGTAAATGTCCTAACTGACTGCACAATCCCAATGGCCAATATTTAGGTTTGTCCATATTTCATTGTGCATTAACATTCCTTAGAATAGTATTTCATCAACCCTTCAATTTCAACTTTGACCTAGTATCTTTGTTCACGTGGCTATCGCCTCCTGAAATGTTCTCCGGCATTTTATGTGACAAATTTCATCACTAAAATCTGGACTCTACATGTTACCTCATGGCTTTCCTCTGGTCATCACACCTAGTGTTGTCACTAAGTCTTTCTAGCATCATTCTTTGACATTTTTCCTTTTTATTCATTAACTTGCTTGGTGATGTCAGTATGTCCCTAAAAGCAGGGACTATATTTATATCACAATCTTTATAAATAATGTATATTTTTAGTCTAGTAAGAAATGGACTTCTGTTCCAAGGATTATTGGGATTTACTAGATAATGCACACACAACATTAAGATGAGTGCAGAGTCAGTGTCAGGTCAGAGCCCTATTTCATGAATGTCCAAATCGGATGCCTGGGAACTTTGCCCACCACTGAGCTCCCAGCACATAGTACTGGCAATAAATGGTTTTCTATGTGTATTTTTAGAGTAAATCACTCATTCACTATTCATTATTGTTGAATAAACGAATAAATACATTAATGAATGGAATTAATGAAGCCAAGCTAGAGGCAGTGAGATTGTTAAACACAAAGAATAGAATACAGAGATGCGAAAGAAACTCAGGGAGTCAGATCTAACATTTCCTCTTAGCCTTTCTGCCAATTACATCCCAAGGCAAATAAAATATAGTTTGGGGGAATGAAAATCCCATCCTATGCTGTCAATGAAATTTAATCTCGTGCAGAAATGAAGAATGACAACAAATGGCTATATTCAAAGAAAGTGTGTGCAAAGGATTATAATGAAGATGGGATGGGAAAAGTTCTAGAAATTGAAATGTGAAGGTGAGATGAGTAGAAGTTGAATTTAAGAGAGAGGATTGATGGTGGATGCTGGCATGTAAGCAATAAGGAGATGTGTGCTCTTCAGGAAGTAAAGGATGCTGGGAACATAATCAGAAGTCAGAAATGGGGAAGCAAAGGAGTGCCAAGAGCAATTGGTGCAGTTTATGGTAGGCTTTCTCTGCTAAGGTGCTTTGGTTTTCTCAGTAGGAACAGGAATAGGAATCAGCATTTCACCATTCTAAAACTCAAATTTTAGGGATGCTGAGCCAGGCTCCTGTAGCTGGAGAATGCAGGCAGAAGTATTGGCAACTATTTGCACAAGTCTTACTGGGCATTGCAAAAGCGTCTGGCCCAATAGTTCCAAGGAAGATGTAGACAGCAGAAACTATAGGGAATATGAAACATAAAGGATTAATACAGTTTAGTAAGATGTATGGATTACTTTCTGCCTTCTACAAATGACTCTTGCTTTGGGTGTGCAATATTTCCTTCGGACATCTGCTCACTTTTAAATCTAGACATCCTGTTTCTTGCACACTAGTCACTTACCAAACATTCTGTGAATTATGCATAAATGTTATGTGAAAACCTAGCACATAGTTGGGGGGGAACATATCTCAACAGAATCGAAAGTAACAAATTTGATGAAATAAAGAAATAGTGAAGTGGAAATGTGCAAAAATTAATTACTCCCGTCAATGTTACTTTGGTTGATTTATTATTAAAATAAATATTTTTGCAGGTTATTATTTAAATCCCAGGGAGCGTAGGATACTGATGAAGAAATATTCAAATGTACACCAGCAATGAGTACTGCTGGGTTCATCTTCTTTGCTCCCTACCACAAACACTCCATGTACTTAGAAGTGGGTTTTTAACAATATTGCTCATTGAAAAATTCATCCATTCTTTCTCTCCCCCAAGTCCCAACAGAGGAAATGTCAAAGTAAACAAAACTTGTAGTAGTATATTATTTTGTATTTTAACAAATAAATCTTGCCCCAAGACCAGAGGCAAAGGTAAAACCACTAGAGGTCAGATGATGATGATACACACGTTTAATCCCAGGATTTGCTAGACAGAGTCAGATGGATCTCTGTGTAATCAAGGCCACCATGGACCACACAAGATCAGTACAGACACAAATTCAGGTGGTGGTGGCTCACACCTTTAATCTCAGTCCTAGGGAGTCACAAGCCTTTAATCCCAGCACTAGAGAGAATATAAGATGGAAGGAGAGAGGAGCTTAGTCATCTTAGACTATGGTCGCTCAGCCTTGGTAGAGGTAAGCCTTCTCTAGTGGCTTGGCTGCCTTGCTTTTCTGGTTTTGGGGTTGATTTATTTATTAAAATACAAATAATATACCACTATAAAACCCTCTTGCTTTAGAGCAACCTACTATCCCATCAGAGATTTGGATCAGTTCTCCCTTGGGAAATATATGATCATTTTATTTAATTTAGAAAATAAACAAAATCAAATCCTGTTTTACCTTCTGCAGGCCAAGCATCCTCCACAGTGAATCCCTATCCAAGGAAATCTGAATCATCACTACACCTTTTCTAGGTGCTCAATTGTGTATTCTATTGTCATATAAAGCCAAATTTATGTGTGTCCCAATCAAAGCCCTTCTCATCAGTATCAATGGCTCACAGGGAGATGAGACAGATGTGCCTTGTTCTTCACAAGAAGAAAAGTGTGGGCAAACACAATGACTTCCTCCACATATAATGAAGTTCTTTGTAGGAACCAAAAGTCAATTATATCACTTGAGTCCCATAGATGTTTAGGGACTGGGTTTGAAGTTGGGTTTAGAATATGTAAGATTGGTCTTCCTGAATTCTAGAATCTTCTTCTGTATCCTAGCTATTTATATGAATAGAATTTTTTCATATAAACTAGAAAATTTAGGTCACTCAAGACAAATAGTACAAATTCCATGTACAAAGATAGTTATATTACTGGTTGTTCAGACCCTAACATTCATACTTCATTTTGCATATGAACAAACAATAGAGAAAAATTTTTAAAAATATACAGTTCGTATAGATAGAAATGTGGCAGCATCTCTCATATAAAATAGTATTCACATTTTTAGATCAGAAAATAATCCTGAAGGTGTTTCAGATGTACAGACTCATAGTCAACAATAACTATGGAATTCCATGTATAGTTTTTTTAGAATTTGTAAGTTGCCATATATGACTGCTAAAATATACTTTGACGATTTGTTTGATAGATGAAGTTTGGAGGTATTTCCAATAGTGGAACAGTTTACTTGTCTGCAGGGAAAATAATCCTTCGATGGATATTTGTTACCATATCAAAAAAAAACATGCAGTAAAGGGCATAAAGTAACATTTAGATATTATAAGAATCCAACATACACTTCAGATATAAATATTAGACCAGCTCTCAGAAGATATATGTATACACACACACACACACACATATACACACAGACAGACAGACAGCTAGACAACTGGCTTATACAAACATACAATGATCTTGTCAATTCCCAAAACACATTGACCTCTGAGTTTGCCTTGGGAGAATAGAACCAGGACCATGGGTCAGGGCAGGAAATAATGCTTTCTACTAATTCTTCATGCTTTTCCCTATTCACTATTTTTCCTCTGGAAATAAACATTGCCCCCTGTCCACTATAAATTCATACAAGGCAGAGTATGAGGCTGTCGGTTGTCTAAGTCCCAGGGACCTAGTCCTCACACTCAGTGGAGTGAATATACTCCAATGACATGGTGAGGGTCATTTCAGGGGCGGGACCTCTCCCAGGGTTAAAGTCAGAGCAATATTTAAGCAAGGGAAAAAAGAGTGACAGAAGTAACCACTCTTGAGAAGTGAATGGACTTCTGATTCTCCCTAGCCCCACTGCCTGTGCTGGGCTTTTCCCAATGTCTCTGAAGGGCCTATAGTAGAAAACACAAAGACATAGAAAAGGATCAACATCCTTAGCCAGGCTGGTATGTGATCCAACTGAGATAGGCATAGCAGTCTTGAGAGTGTACATGGCGCTGCTTCTGATGTTGGAAAGAGCTCTGCAAATCTCCAGTAAGAAACTTGCTCAAGGATAAGAAGACTTTGAGTTACCATCTGAGGACTGTACTCTCAGACTCTTAGTTACTCTCTCACAGGTGTTTACATTTCTGTGATGATTGTGGCTTTCTGTGGCAGGGCTCTTCAGCCAATATCTAGGTTCTATATTCACTAGGATCTACACTCATGCTCTATGGATTCCTGGTCTTGGCCATGACCATCATTTCTCTCGGTTATCTGTACATAAGCTGATGTTTCCATTGTAGAAGAAAAGATACTTGGGTTAACAGCATGGGCCTTCTTGCTGTGAACTCCCTCATGCTTTATACTTACGATGGACTCAACAAGGAACTGTGAGTGAATCAGGCCTAAACTAAACAATTCATCTGATTTTAAGACCGTTTTCTGGGTCTTGTGGTTCAACTCAGAAGAAACTCTCTTCAGAAAAGATAATCATTTTGAGAGTGACAAGTTACTTCTACTATTTTTATTTCCTATTTTAAACCTTGATTGTGATTGCTTACATAGGAATACCACTAAGAATCAAATCCAGTCCTCAACTGCTTCTTTTATAAGACATATATATTGCTGTGCAAACAAAGATGCATCAGCAAGTGCAGGAGATAATTTTACTCAGGTTATTGAATAGGGTTACTCTTCATCACCGAGTGGCATCACAACACATAGAACAAGCACTCTGTAGTGTGGTTGCTGAATGTCTCTCACAGTCAGTGTGTCAAAACCTTCTCCTCTAGGCTGGTGCTATAGTGTTGTGCAGTATTTGTGAGCTATGGCTTTTGAGATGATCTGCTCACTGGATATTTGCCCTTAAAAAGGCAGTTTAGGACCCCAGTCCTTTCTCTCTTGCTTTCTGATTCCTGGTTGTGAAGTGACTGGTTCAATTCCATTCTATATTTGGGATGTGCTGCTTTTATTGATGGCACAAAGCAATTTGACCACTTTATCCTGAACTGTAACCTTTAGAACTGTAAGTCAGGATATATACTTTTATCCTGAACTGGAACCTTTAGAACTATAAGTCAGGATATATACTTTCTCTTTGTAAATTAGTTGCCTCAATCATTTTGTTGCAGCGACAGAACCCTCCATGAGTTCCTGCCATTTGACAAGTCAAACTTAAGGCTTGGAATTAGGTGGAGTCATGTGGACTATGAAAAAAGGCAACATGTGCAAATTCCTATGTGGCTAGTGAAGGAAAACAGCAAAGACAGATTTACCTTTGTCTAATAGTATGGGATACAGCTGAGCTTTGATGAGGCCACTTTTTGCCTTATTGTTAAGCAGAGTTCTTCTACACCATTGAGGTGGTTTCAAAAAGATTGCCCCCAAAGGGAGTGGCACTATTAGGAGGTGTGGCTTGTTGGAGAAGGTGTTGACCTTGTTGGAGGAAGTGTAGCACTGTAGGGGTGGGTTGAGGTCTCCTATGCTCAAGCTGTACAGCAGTGTGTCAGACAGTTCACTTCCCATTGCCAGAAGATCAGAATGTAGAGCTCTTAGCTCTTTCTCAAGCACCATATCTGTCTGCACACCACCCACCATGAATATAATGGACTAAGCCTCTGAAACTGTAAGTCATCCCAATTAAGTGTTTTCCTTTATAAGGTTGGCCTGATCATGGTGTCTCTTCACAGCAATGGATATTCTAACTAAGACAGCCATCTAGATTCTTCTAAGAACCAATCAGAAACTTTCTGTTTTCATTTCTCAGTTACAGAACAATATACTAAGAATTGTTCTCAATGTGACCTATGAGTGATACATTCCTGATCCCACCACTTGATTTTTCAAATTACTTCAGGTTTCATAAATTCCATTTTGGATCTGACTTATTAATGTCATCCCTTAACATACTTAATAACATCCTCATCATGAAGGGATCATTTAATGTGAAGTAACTAAGCAATTATTCATGTCTTTTGATCACAAAGTCTATATGTTCATGTTCAGGTTGAATGAGTACAGTGAGATTCTGCCCAGAAATCCTTTTTGCAGGGCTTGTGAGACATAAAGACCAAGAAAAACAGTGGTCAATTATAAACATAGCTGAGTACATAAACTACCTTTCACATTTCACCAAAGACCAATCATCCAGAAAGGGATAAGTGGGGAAACAGGAAAACTGTAAAAGTAAGCTGAGTGATGACTGTGGATGTCCAGGACAGAGGATGTTAATTATGTCAGAATGGATTTTCAAGAACATTTATGAAAGTCAAGAATTTCAATGTGCAAGAGTTGATCGGTCATTATAGACTTATACACATATATATGTGTTTGTATGTGTATATATATATATATGTGTGTGTGTGTGTGTGTGTGTGCAAGAATGAGAGAAATTTAATTAAATTGTATATAAATAAAAACATGTTACATAGAACTGCAAATATCAAGTCACATTTAGAGAAACTTTTCAATGTTTTCTTATCCAATGATACACTTTTGCTTTATAGTGGCATTAATATATCACTAGATATAACACCTGTATTATACTACTTAGACCTTCAAGAGTCAAGGCATGCGATTGCTAGGACTTGAGCAACAAATTGAGATCTTAAATGTTTCTTTTCCCACTTTAATAAAACAAACAAACAACAAGAAAAATCATTCATTTGGGTTGTTGAAGAGATTTATTAGTGTTTCAGAGCTCTTGTTGCCCAAGCATGGGGGCTTGAGGTCAAATACCCAGCACACATAGAATATGTCCAGTATGGGCATATATACTTGTAGCCCCAGGACTGGGGGTGGGGGATCAATAAAAGGAGGATTACTATTGCCTCCAGTCTAGCCTCAGGCTCAGTGAGAGACCCTGTCTCAAGGCAATAAGGTAAAAGGTATTAGGAAAGGATGTTTGAAGTCTTCCTCTGGCTCTGCAAATGTGAGCAGGTATGTTTCCAAATACATATTTTTGTATACACTACATATATAAACACTACACTACCAAAAAAATAGCACCTATATGTTTAAACACTACTATCCTATCCAAGGGTATCATTAGGTTGAAGAAACACTAGATGTTGTAATTAGATGGATCAGCTTTTTGTTCATTCTTTGATTTTACTTTTAAGTTTGTAGTATGATCACAATATTTTCCCTTACGTATCCTCCCTCAAAATCCTTTCATGTGCCTCTTCTTTCAAATTCATAGGCTTTTCTGTTTTTACTATCGTTATTGCACACATATACATGTGTATATATATTTCCAGATATGAACTTATTAGCCCATATAATTGTATTTTAACTTCGGCACAGTGTCTGTGCCTTAATCTACTGCTCTCTCAACCACCAATTGCAACTCCGCAATTACTGACCTGTTTACCTGGCAGTGACCTGGCCACTCAGGCTGCACCCTGGTGAGAATGTAGCTCCTGCAGCCACCAGCTTTGTGGCTGCTGCTAAGGGTAGATTTAACTAAAACCATATCATTCTAATTATGAATGAGTCTCAAGATTCAAAGGCTGGGGTGAAAACCTGCAAACTCAGAGAGGCTGAATAGCTAATAGGTAACCCTATCTCCTTGCTGGTGTCCTTGGAAGACCCATGTTTCTACTTCACACAAAAAAAGTGTGCCTCTCAAAAACCTACCCTACTACTTCCTGTTTCTATCTCCCCCAGCTGCTCTCTGGGACTCCGGGATTGCTTTCTATCAACTAGTTGCTAACACAGCCTCCTGACCCAAAGTTAATTTTATTAAATTGACACAAATAAAATCCTGGGGTTCAAGTGTGCTCTAACATCCCAATATATAATACTACCTGTCTGTATGTTTTCAGGACTGACCTTTTTGCACTAGACAACCACTTGGTGTGCTCTTTTCTGAGGAGGACTACCTCTTCCCTTCCTAGCTTTCTTTAGTTGCCTACAGCCTAATGTATGAACCTTTGTCCTTGTACCCACAGATAAACGTGATTTACACCCCTTATCAAGGAACCCTTTCTTTGCAACAGATGGGAACCATTACAGAAAACCACAACCAATCAAAGAGTTGTGGAGTCCTATCCCAATGGACACATCTGCATCACACTGCACTACCTAAGGCTCAGGAAACATTGTAGAAAAGGAGACAGAAAAATTGTAAGAGCCACAGGATGAGGGCATTTGTTGTGAGATTGCATCAGCTAGTAACAAAAGAAGCTATACTCAAAAAGAAAAAAAAGAAAGTCTCATCAGCATGAATGTTTGAATATGAGAGGAGCAAGGATGACACCAGTAAACATGCCAAAATGGACACACACAATAGTCCACAAGGTCTTAAAGCTACCTTCTTCTTCTTCTTCTTCTTCT
Source organism: Bramus lutescens (assembly GCA_001685075.1). Taxonomy (NCBI): domain Eukaryota; kingdom Metazoa; phylum Chordata; class Mammalia; order Rodentia; family Cricetidae; genus Bramus; species Bramus lutescens. The sequence goes on from LOEQ01005636.1 coordinate 185,496, forward strand.
TCTTCTTCTTCTTCTTCTTCTTCTTCTTCTTCTT